>JAOVVI020008225.1:0-14328 GCA_028571085.2 Nepenthes alata
TTCCAACTGATTGTAATGAATGTCCAATCTGCTTAGAGGAGTTTCGTGTAGGAAATGAGGTAAAAAAAAATTTACTTTCTTATCCTGCAGTCTACACTTCATACGAGGCACGGCATGTCCACCTTGGATCATAGATGAAAATATCGGTCTTTGGTATATCAGACGATATATATTATTATCAAACGTATATTTTTTTGTTTGCAAAATCAGAGCCTAAGACAAATAACAACTGATATATTGAATATTTTTCGATATATTACAATCATATAGCAACATATTACAGTATTGTTGTAGTATCAGAAAATATTGTTATTGGGAGGCTCCGATATGTATGTATGTATGCATGTAAAAGTATATGTATGTCGGCTGATAGTTCATTGTATGGTTTGGGTTCATGTTAAACCCTTCCAAGATCTTCCTGCTCACCCCCGGAATGGCAAACATAGATATCAGAAGGTTAAATTTTATAGCTAGGGAAAATTTGTCATGATAAGATGTCAATTGTTTTTTGCGAAGTATCGGTCAATTTTGGAATATCCGCTGATATATTATGATCATGGGACAATATATTGCGATTTTTTCGAAGTATTGAGAAATGTCGGTATCAAGCCTGATACCGATACATGTATCGACTGATATTTTAGTCCATGCTCTAGATTCGTATGAAACCCTTCCAGGATCTTCCAGGTGACATGTTGAATGGCAAACATAGATAGCAGAAGGTTAAAATTATTTGTAGCTAGGGAAGATTTGTCAGGTGATTTAACAAAAAAAGGCTCTCAACTATGGAAGAGCACAGGCTGACTGGGTTTTCTTTTTGGCACGGAAGATTTCAAGATAGTCTGTCTAATTTGATGTGGTGCAGGTGCGAGGGCTCCCATGTGCGCACAATTTCCACGTCGAGTGCATCGACCAGTGGCTTCGGCTGAACGTGAAGTGCCCACGGTGCCGCTGCTCGGTGTTTCCCAACCTCGATCTGAGTGCCTTGTTGAACTTGCATGCTGATTCTGAACGGTCGTCCACGAGCGTGGTGACTGCAACTCCATATGTCAGATCCCAACCTCCTAGCCAGAGCTATCTTCTCAGGTTACAGGGCTTGCTGCGTCCCATTCCCACGGAACATTCGGGACCTGGCAACGACGCCAACAATGCCCTGGAAACTGCTGAGAATGGAGGTGTCGTGCCTACTTCAAATTGAGATCTGTCTTTCTTAGGACAAGACCTGGGCCCCTGCCCTGGCTCCAGCCCGCTTCTGCACAACACTCTCGGAACGGCCGAGAGCAGAGGCACGATACCTATGACAAATTGGGACCATGTTTCCGTGGAGCCTGCAGTGGACCCACCCACTATTCACTAGAGTATTTCCTCTCCCCCTCATTCTGGTTCTTCATCTAACTGCATGAGTTTTGTGAAGCTGTGGCAGTTGCTGCTGCTCTCTGGGTATATATATCTAATTGTTACTTCAGGGAGAAAAAAATGAGCAGCCATTGACAAATTCCAGGCTAACGAATCGCTAATGACACATTGTTCATATTTTTCCTTTCATTTTCTTCCCTAAGGGCAAGCTTTAATCGAATCAAAGTGTAGATAATCTATGGAGTTTCAGTTTAATTTGACATGATTTTTTGCCTCGATAGTGCTTCGTGTTCATGCATTGAAGTGTTAGGAGCTCTTGACAGCCAGAGAACGATTTGAATAATCTTTAATGGTTAGGAGGCCAACAAATACTAATCTGACAAACTGTTCCCAGTGAACGTGGCCTTTTTATATTTAAAATTTAATCCATGACTTTTATTTTATTAGTTTCATATTATATCAAATATTTGTAATTTTTTAATATTTTGTAGTTTTTAGCATTTTGTATGTAATATTGTATGCTTAATTTAACATGAAAGTTATCTTCTTATGTAATATTAAAATCAAAACATATTGAAAAAAATAAAAATAAAAAATATATATATATTTGCAAACCACGGTAATGAAGTAGACGGTTGACGATAAAAGTGTTAGAACAATATTTTTTTAATTACCAATAATAATATAATGTTTTATTTATTTATTTATATAAATAAGGTTTTTATAAATTTAAATAGATAACTGTAATATCTAACAATATGTTAAAAAAATATTATTAAAATATCGCCAATATAACAAGCAGCTATTCACTGATGTTTTTTATAAACACTCGGGGATACTCGACAAACCATTTACGGAAATTTTTATTTTTAAATAAATAATAATAATTTAATTATTTTAAAATAATTAATTTGAACTCATTTTTAAATTTTTAAATCATAATCTATTTATTTTTAAATTGGGTATCAAAATTAGAAGATGGAGCAGGTTTATCTCCTGAAGTTCAGCCCTTCTCAATCCCAAACTACTCAGAACGGTGGCTCCGATAGATGATCGGTTGGATTTGTGCCTCTGAAGAAGACGGGATGAGAGAGAAAGAGAGAGAGACGGACTGCCAGGCAGAGGATTGACATGGCTATGGCTTTGGCTGAGTCCACGGGTAGCGGAGTCCCGTTGCCTCAATCAAGCTGCTCCGAAAAAAGACCAAGTCTAGTAGTTGTATTGTCAATCTTCTGCAATTTCAATTCAATAGAAAATCATACTGCCGGAATCATACTAGCGGAGTCTCGATATCATATTAATGTCGTCGTAGCAGCAGCAGCACTTGCAACGCCAGTAATAGCTTCAGCTCTGCTTCTGAATGAGATCGGAATCGGTGGACTCGTTACTTCTCTGAAATTGAACAGGCAGAGAGCTACGCTATGCTCTTTCGGTACACGTTCTTTGTCAATATTTTTATTTTTTGTGAACGTGGACGATTTTGCTTGAGAGTATGTAGTTGCTTAGTTTTGTCAAGTTGCTTGGTTCGTCGACGAAGGAAAGAAGAGACTTTGAGAGCTATCGAAATTTTATTTGAATTTGTTTTATTGTGTTTCAATTTCATACTAAACTTGATGCGTACCACCAATTTGGGTCCGATCCGAGTCATTTCAAGATGGCTTATTGGATACTATAATTCTGAAATTTGCACAATACAAACTTATACAAGGGTATACCTTAACACAAACCAAAACGCCGGTATACCTTAATACAAGATTAGCTTTCTTATTTTCCATATGACAATGAAGTCATTAATGCTCTAGCTAAATTAGAATGCATGAGGAAATGAAAAGGGAAAATAGGCATTCAGAGGACCAGCTCCTACCTAGGAATTGTGATCTAAACGGTGTTTTGGAGGACTTGTTCTGAACTTTTGTAATCTCCAAAGCTTAGGGAGCCTTTTTTATCTCTGGTTGAAGATAATCTTTGTGTGCTAATAGGGCTTCTTATTTATAAAGGTGGGCTCGTGTTGAAGTAATTTCTAGGGAGTTATCAACCATTTTTCCTTATGTGTTATGATGTGTGCATAAGTCCGAGGAGAGAGCCCATCCCAAAAGGACGCCCCTTGAAAGGGAGAGCCCCTCAAACCTATAAGCTAAAAGTTCTGCCTCAAGTTTTCCAATGTGAGACATGCATCATTCCTCCCCCTTCGACAGCCACCGACCTCGGTTGCTGCACTCTACAGTACTTCACTCGGCGGCTTTCACTCGGTGGTTCTCACTCTGTAACGCTCCACTCCACCCCCAACACACCGACAGCAGGTCAATCCCTCCGTAGGTAGTCTTCTTCGGTAGCCCTTTCCAATCAGCCTCTCCGTAGATAGCTATTTTTGAGTCAAGACTGGTCTCAATGAGAGCACCATTAATGCGTGCACAAGTTCGGGGAGAGAGCCCATCCCAAAAGGACGCCCTTTGGAGGGAAGAGCCCCCCAAACTTATAAGCTTGAAAGTTTTGCCTCAAGTTTTCTGTTATGAGACACACATCATGTTATAGTTAGTTAGTGCTCTTTATCCTCCGACGCTTTTTTCTTTGTGAGATTAGTAACATTTATATTGAGTAATTGGTCTCTTACTAAGGAGAGACTGCCTTCCAAAGTAATCACTAAATTCTTGTATGTGGGCTTGATAGGTCTTGTAACATTTACACTTTAAGTTATTAATCATTCTGTGAATTGCCTTCTGGATGTGGTGGACGTGATATAGTTGGCCCCTTTGACCGTTCTCAATTGGGTCTCTGCTCTGCACGTGCTTTGCTATGATCGCTTGGATGGGACGGTCTTTTAGTGCATTTCCTTTTGAGGGACATATCCCTTTGAGGCGTGCCTCGCTAGGGTGATTATCATCGGATGATATTTGGCAAGACATTCTGACACGACAGCCTCCGCACAGATGGTGATGTGTGCGCAAGTTCGAGAGGCGAACTCACCCCAAAAGGACGCCCTATAGGGGGAGAGTCCCCTAGACTTATAAGTTGGAGGTTTTGTCTTAATTTCTCGATGTGGAATATGTATCATTCCTCTCCCCTTCGACAGCCAAAAATATTGGCGGTTGTACTCTACGACACTTCACTCGGCAGCTTTCGCTCTGCGACGTTTCACTCCGTCCTGGTGCATTGGCAGTAGGTCAGCCTCTCCATAAGTTGTCCTTTTCGGTAGCTATTTTCCGTCAGAACTCTCCGCATGTAGCCCTCTCCGGGTCAGGGCCGGTCTCAATGAAAGCACCATTAATGCGTGCACAAGTTCGGGGGGAGAACCCATCTCAAAAGGACACCCTATGGGGTGGAGAGCCCCCCAAACTTATAAGTTGGAGGTTTTGCCTCAAGTTTTTCGATGTAGAACACGCATCAGCTGGTCCTCGGCGTGTCGGTCTCCTTGTAAGATGACTCTTGGCGGGATAATCTCTACGTGAGACAGGTCTTGGCAGGACAGTTTTCCGGAGGACCCAACACATTAGATGATGCCAGTTCGGACATTCTGGTCCAGTTTTAGCCCATTTCATAGCTAGACTTATCAAAACTTATATAATACAATGAATTAATTCATGTCTGTTCGATTCTTTTGTTGTAATTTGAATAGGCCCCAAAAAAATGCTGATGTGGCCAGGCTTTTGGAAGATATAAAGCTGCCGATTGACCCCAAGCTTGCTGACTTAAAGCGAACCTGGCATTTTTTGTTCCTCTGCGAAACCTCCCCTAAGCCTATTAAGATATGTTTTGGGATCCTTGTTAGTTTAGGAAGTAGCAACTCTTTGAGGTTTAGCTAGTTCCACTTACATTTCAAACATCACGTTGTGAGCACAAACTCACACAGGGATGTGATATTATTCAGGAATAACAACACCTAAGTAAGCCATAGCTACCAAATCCTCTGTGCAGTCCACAGGATAGTTTCATATTTATGTGTCGTTGTTGTGAATATTATTCAATACACAGGAGGTTTGGAGAATCTTGTGACTATGAATTGTAAGCTTCCTTAGAAAAACAAGATGAATCAATAATAATGCAAACTTTATGATCAATTAACTTGGGAGTAACCTTGTGATAAAAGAAAAGACCCCATTGCGTATTTCCTTCTAAATGAATGCAGATTAATTACTGAAGAAGTTGAACTGGCATCATTCTCACTGTCATGCGAAATGTTATGGGTGCCTTGAATTCCATGTTTAACACCCCAACTTCATTCCCATTGTGAATATTTTGTTGTCATTTATTTAGGTCTATTGTGGTAGTGGAGGGCCAGGCCAAGATGGACCTGACTGTTCTTTAGTTTAATCCTATTTGGCTATTTGAATATGGTTATGTGGTTTGGGTTTTTCGTTCTATTTAAGTCTTGTTAACTTGTAATTTGATAGCTGCTTCTAAGAGTTGGAGAGATGGGATTTCTGGTGTTTTATGCGTTTGGGGTTCAAGAGATTGTGAAAAACTTTGCATCTCTCTTTGATTTACAGTAATTTTTTGTTCCTCTTTGCATTTTTTTCCTCTCACTTCAAAAGTTTTTCCACGCAAATTTGTTTGTCATTCTTTTCTTTTCTTTCTTCTACTTATGGTGTTATTTTATGCTCTTTTGTGTTTGTGAGTTTCTTGGGTTTTGTCATGACTCATGACATTGAATATTCCTTCTACAGTTTCACCCTGAGGACACATTTGAAAAGGAAGACTTTCAAGAAGTGGCAAATTCGAAGTTTGTTATTTCAAAAGCCACTTCAAAGGATGCTGTTTCTGCAATTATATCTGAGCTGAAGGTGAGATAAGAACTTTGTTCATTAATTTTAGTGTCATGATGCATACCCAAAATTTTTCATTTCTGAGCTGCACTTTTCTTCTGGTTGCAGAAAGCAACTGTTGAAGAGTGATATCATGATGCTCCAAAGTTGTCTGGATGTACAGAGTCTGGTAATTCTAACTTTTTTTTTTGGTTTCCTAGAGTTGGGCCTTGTTTGGTATTAGTATGCTTTGATCTGAAAGTGGATGTTGACTTTTTAAATCTGTCTATAACTTACTTAAGGCTCAGGAAATAAAAAGAAAATTGATAAAACTGGTGTTTAAAGTAGAAAAGCTTTCAGAACTAACAAATCTGAAAGTGCTGGGAAAGTCTTTGAAATCCCACAGTGAGCCCAGACAATGATAATGTTGCTCCATTATAACTGGGAGGCACTAAGTTCAACCAACAGAA
This sequence comes from Nepenthes alata, assembly GCA_028571085.2. Lineage (NCBI taxonomy): Eukaryota > Viridiplantae > Streptophyta > Magnoliopsida > Caryophyllales > Nepenthaceae > Nepenthes > Nepenthes alata. The sequence continues at coordinate 6,566 of JAOVVI020008225.1, forward strand.
ACATCGATTTATAATGTAGAGATAAGACTATGGATATATGACCCTCTCATACCCCATGATAGGGAGCCTTGTTCATTGTATTGTCATTTCTTTCTATCAATTTGTAATGATCTAGTTCTGAAAAGCTTTCTTAATCTTCTTCTAAGCAAGTGGCATTTGCATTACTTTTTTTCATGATGGATTTTGAGGGTTGTTTTCTTGTGTATGATGTTAGGTTGTGAATAAGTGCTGAAAGTTGAGAAATGTTGAAAAATAAGTGGTAATAGCGTAGGAAATTAAGTGTTACTTAGCCTCACTTGTTAATGTTTTCCCTGGTTGTAAAGCAGGAAATATTATTATGAAGGGCGTACTACACAATACATTTGTTGCTCTGCCTCTATTCAGTTGCCACTTATCTGATTGCTTTGGTGTGGATAATAGTGGACATTTTCATCTTCTTCTTTCACTGTGGCTTAAGTTGCACATTGTGAAGGTGAGAAAAGTACTTGCAGTAAGTCGGAGACTTCTCTTAGGTAAACTTGTGAATACAGAATCTGTTTTTAAGGATCATCACAGTTGTTATCCTTTGTAAGTCATATGAATTGCAAAAATCTTGATCAATATGTATTTCGCTGTAGATGTATAGGAGCAGGCTCTGTTTATCTGTAGTGTGACCTATGACTGGGTAAATTTAGAATTCCTACATTTTTTTTTTACTGATAAAAAATGCAGGATTCCTTGGCATGTATTGATCTCATGTCAATTCTATGCAACACTGTCAAGTTTCAGTTGGAAGTGGCTCTCTTTCGATCTTAGACCCTGAAATATAAATTTTGGAATTGCCAAATTTCAGAGGTTCCAAATTTGTGTTTTGGAAAAGTGCCTATGTCTAATGAAAGTGTATCAATCTCAACATTATATGTAATAGGGTACTCATTTAACCTTCAGCTCTAGACATCAGGAAGTTCTTTCACGCTTGTGAGTAGGTTACTGAAGTAAGTATGACCCCCAACTTGACATTTGTCCTTTTAAGTAGTGTACACAACGCCCCAGGAAAGCTAATTTATTTCAATGCCTGTTTTTGAAGGAAATTGAATGTCATATCTCTGTGTATTGAAGGCTTCTGAAATTTTTTATTTTGACCATGTAAATTTTTATTGCCTAAAGATATATGCAAATAAGTGTCGTCAAAGGCGCTATGACTTTATATTGCCTGAGAAGTTGGGCGCTATGCGAGGTGCTTGCCCGAGATAAGTGAGGCGCTAATTGATAATAAATACATGCCACAAATCGTGTAGAAAAATATTTTACTTCATTATATATAACGCAATCAATAAAAGTACTTGTCTGTATTATATATCTTTTAACACACGTATAATCCTAAGATACTTTGATTCTAATCATCATCAAAATCCACCACATCATCCTTATTACTAGTGTCATCGTCAAATAAGCCCTCACAAATCTATCACAAGATTTGTAGCCATCAATCTCCTCATTTGTTTTCTCTGAATTGACCTCTTCCTCATCTATTTTATTGCTCTAGAACTTGGAAGCTTTACACTTACTCTCTAGAACTCAAAGCTTTTGCGTTTACTTATATTCGTTGTTCGCGACCTCAACTAGAAGTGAAGATGATAAAGATGATGATTTTGGATGGTGTGAATGAAACATCAGAGAGAGTGAGTGGTTGTGTTATGTGGATTGTGGTGATAAAAGGGTAAATACGTTTAAAAGAAATACAAAATTATAAATTGTTTAAAAGGTTAGGGATATTTTAGGAAAATTAACAAAATTTTGTTTGAAAGAAGCAAGCACCTGAGTGCCCGGTTGCCTTGCTCACCTAATCAGGATTAGAACCTTGCCATTTCGCCTAGCCCAGATACCGGAACGCTTTTGACAACACTAATGCAAATTGTCGAAGGAAACTGAATTTCACTAGGCATGTGATATTTGTGCTAAGAAGTAAGAATGGCTGAATGGGTTGAAATGAATGTTGATTTAACTTTGTGATGGATCATGGAAGTAACTGCAAATGCTCAGAAGAGACAGTTTTAGGTCTTTGGAGATGCTCATTATGCATGCGTGCAATTCTGTTTAATTGTTATACTAGAAAATATTTGAGCTGGCACACCACAGCACCGCAAATCTAATAATTCAATGGAGCTAACAAAAAAACTTATTCTCGATGGATTGATGCACTGAAAGCAAATTCAAGTTGAATTCCATTTCACAGAATCATCCAATTGAATGCTCCATAGAGCAGCAACATGTTAAGCAGGTGGCAAGTGAACACAATAAGAACTTAATTACCTATTTTGGCATGTCATATGTTTACAATAAAGAAGAAAAAATCATATAAAAATGCACCAGAGAGGAAAAATAATTTTTTGATAGCCTAAAAATCCGAGCATATATAGATACAGAAGTAGATAGATAAAGTAATGATCAGTATGTAAATTTCTATATTAATTATCACATGTAAACTGTCTTTTCTCGATTGATATGCAAAATCTCTTTGTCTGTAGGTTGCTTACCTTTTTTATGTCAACCCCTTGGTGTCCTATATATGATGCTTTTACCAATGAGAAAACAAGGGTGAGCTTGAGCAACAATAATCTGACTGCCAATTCGCTGTTGAGAGCCACCATTCTGTATCAATTTGCATGGTGTTGTTTGATTCATGCTAATAACGCCACTTTTGGCAAACTTATCCTAAAAATGTTGAGGCAACTTTTTCACAAAGCTTGGAGATGGTGTTTGGTAACCCATTTTATGCTGGCAGCTAGCTGAAGTTGCATTGGCTTTTGCCAAAAGTTTGAAGATAGGAGTGGCTTTGCTTGCTTTCCCTCATCTGTTTTTGCCTAAGATACAATATTTTTTTCAAAGCAGGCCAAAAGTTGCCTTACCAAACGCCAAACTTGCCACAATTTTGCCAAATGCTATCCAGTTTCTTTGCACGATGATGATGCATGCGATTTTCCAAATGCAACCCAAAAATCATTTCAGTCCAAATTTGTAGGGAGTCTTACTAATTTTAGATAACATCAAACATCATGCATAATTTTCAGCACTATTAGCCCCAACACAATTTAGGACTTGTCAACATCATTAAAACCACGACTATACAACTTTGGCATCTTATTTACTTTAGCTTTCTTCAACCGAGGGCAAGTTTTGGCTCAACAATAAGGTTGTTACATTATAATATATGTACTGTGGGTTGAAACTGTGGAATGCTTTACAATGTATGGGTAAGTTTGTGTTGTGTGCATCTTACCTTAGTCAAGCCCAACGATTTAGGGGTCTACTGCATGGGGCTGTCCTTTCTTTAGCAGTGTGTCAACACTTTTCCGCGATAATAGATGTATGGCCTTAATCCAGATTCTTTGGTTCATATACAGTTTTTTCCTTGTTTGGGAAGTCTGCTGTAAAAGGCATTATTGCTTTACATACTAAACTAACAAAATTGTTGTGCTTTTTTTTTCCCCTTATCCAAGGCCTCTGGGATTAATGTCTATCTTTTTTTCTTGCTGAGGAAGTGATATTCTAAGGGAGGGATAGTAAGTCTACTTCCTTTATTCATAGGAACTACAGTAGTCTACTTTCTGCAACTTACTTTTCACAAACCAAACATGACAAAAAAATCACACTTAACGGGTAGTCAGACTCCGGCCTTCTGAGCTAACATAAACCCTACTAAAAGAGGAATTCATATAGCTTGAAACTGATGATACAAAAGAAGATCTAAATCAATTCATGACGTATTTAGGCCTTTTATATCCTATTCACTTGGTCTACTTCTAAAGTTGCTTCGTTATGTTATTTGACAGCTAGTGCTCTTACATAGAGCCAAAACTAATTCAAAAAACTCCCCAGGCTTGCAGCCAGAACCCATAAATGAAGATAAGGCAGTGAAACAAGAGGAGTGGAGTCTTTCATCTACTCAGGATACTGAATATATCTGTAGGTCTTTAGGGTAACAAGAAGGCATAAAAGCAGGAGAAAAGGAGTCTTAACATTGCGGGGGTTACTGAGGAAGCGATAAATAGTGCACTTTCCTAGAGAGAAAATTCCAGGATTGAACCTTAGAGTCATCAATGCTGAAGTCACAGAAGAATTGATAGACAAAAGTGCTGCTGTGAAGCAACTGGCACTAGAAGGTGTTGAGGATACAGGCGAAATTCAGAAGATGAAGCTCATAACTTGGATTAGCTGCAGGCCAACGGGATTACTATGGACGGAAATGGTGACACAATGAAAGTTAGAAAAGATTTGGCTATGAAGGTTTTCATTCGTGGGGTTTTGCATAATACAATGGTAGTTCACCAAAGGTTGGCCATCTGTGGTTACCAACTGAAATTATGGATATAAATACAGATCCATTTGTGCCACATGTTCCACAGGCTAACGAAATCGAACAGAGTAAAGTTTCTAATGTCAAAGTAGTAGCTATGGTTGGTCAAAGTGTTTCTGTGCTGATGTGCATCCCGATTCTGCAAAGGCATTTCTGGGCATTGACAAAGTTTCTTCCACCGTGAGTTTATTGATCGGAACACATCAAATGAGTCCCCTTGCTGACAAGCCACACAATATAGCTCTAAATGTTTGTTGTCTCGCTAAAATGATGGTGAGATATCACAAAGATGGATAGTTTTCTGTTCCTGCATCATCTCTCTTGAAATGAATGCAAGGAATATAACATTTTCAAATGTTTCAACATTAAAGTTGTAAATGTCAGGGATTGGACGTCAAGCAAGCAAAATGAAATTTTTACTGCTGACACCTTCTTGCAGCCTGCTTTAACTTATTTCTTTAGGATTGTTGTGTAAGTTACATATTTGCTATCTGTAACGTAAGTTTCTAGAAATGCCTGCCAAGCTTGCTATCAATCAGGCATAGAAGAGGAATAGACTATCTGAATATACCACATTAAGTAGACTTGCCACTTCCAAAGGCAATTTAGATCCATTCGTTAATATGCTGTTTATTATTTCTCCTTGACTTTGGTGGCCCAAAAAATAGTTTTTGAGAAATGATGTGTACGATTATATGTTGGTGCCTTAGGTTCTTATGGGACTGAGTTAGTGCATTTGAGGCATAAATTTGTTGTGGTACCATTCTTTGAATATGTTGAGCCAGTTAAACTTAGAGGAGATTCAAATGTTCCTGCTGGTCATGTTTGTACTTCTTCTAACACACTGTTTAATTTTTTACTTGTTTATGCAATTCGATTCTTGTTTCATTGTTATCTGGTAATTAGTTGCATTCTCACAAATTGCCTTTTGTAACTAGGTCACTTTTTGTGCTAAAATTAACAGGACCTCCAATCTGGAACTGTACCCAGATGAATTTGACGTGGTAATGTGTAACGGAACGGGTCATTATCTTTAAAGGACCTTCCGTTAATATCATACTAACTAATGCCTCTGATTTAATGGATTTAATTCTGCAGAAATTTTAACAGAGTTCCATTTAAAAATTAGTCAAAACCATACAAACAACCTGTATTTCACAACCCTGCATTACATATACGGTCCACAACATTCACAGGATCATCATATGCCATATTATTCATGGCTCCAACACAGTACTCCTAACTATCGTATTGAATCAAGAGAGATGTCATCTAGGACCCAAAACAAATCCACACATCAAAAATAATGCGGAAGCAACTATAACCATAAATCAACTTGCGGAAGCAAAAGCAATACATTGCTCCAACAAAACACATAACAAGTCACGACTTTTTATATACAACTTCCTGTCACGGAATAAAGTATTTACATTCGCAATAATCAAACTCCCAAACTCTTTTAGGGGCTTCAAGACTCCGTCCAACTCCTTGCTAGGCCCTAACTACTCCTGTTCATCCGGAATCAGCTCTATAGTTTCATCTGAAGGGGGAAAATAACAAAGTGAGCCGAAGCCCAGCAAAGTACCTTAAAACATGCAAGTGAAATATTTTCATGCAGAATATAAGTACAATAAAACAGAAACCATGGGAATATCTGAAAAGCAAAGACGGCCATGGAAACGGGAAAAAACATTAATCAATATAAACATGTATCGAAAATTTGTAAATCAGTTTCAAATCTCACATGTTCTTTAAAATTATAGTTCGTTATTCCAATGACCCAACTAGCCGAGGGGGCTAATAATCGATGATAGATTGTGTTCAATCCACACAATCAAAGGCCAAAGGTTCGATAACATTTATTTCCATTTCATTTCATCCATGATTCAAAGGTTCAAAGGTTCGATAGTCTTTATCCTCTGATTACGTCCCGAGGAGGGGCGGACTACGTGTCACTCCATGGATGAAATTATCATCGATTATTATTGTAAAATTTTAAGGCATACCGGAGAACCTTATCTAACTGTACGACTGTTCTAGATCCGATTTTCTTACCAATTTAACTTAATACATTTGCTCATAATTTCGTAATCAAAATTTATTATATCTCAAGGCTAAGTCCAAATTCATAGAATCAATCTTTCAAAGGGCATCCATAAATTGGATAATACAATTCTATGCAAAGTTTTCAAATACAAATCGTCTAAAAAACTTTAACAAAGCACCAATTGACATTAAAATCTCAAGATTCTAAGTTTCCAAATATAAATTCTCAAATTTTCGTTCTAGGGTTTGGTGTAAACTGTCCGGACATAAATTGAACACAAACGTGAGCCAAATCACAAAATTGGAGTTATAGGTTACAATATATATATATATAAACATGAATTCTAGTCTAAAAGTCACAAGATTCATGCATTTATCATAAAAAATCTTAGAGAGTAAGAGTTTTAGAGCATAAATGACAACATGGAGATATTTAAAAGTGATAAAAATGAAAAACAAGGTATGATGTATACTTGCCTTAACTTGATCTACCATTATTCTTACTCTGATTGGAACGAAATTAGTGAAGAAATCCTTCTCTTTTTCTTTCCCATCCTCCCTCCTTTGCTGCTCTTCGTCGTCGTGCTCCAAACTTCTTTCCTTTCTCTTTTTATAACAAAAACGAAGTTAGATCGGCGGAAAAAATCGTGCTTGCGCTTGAGCACCTAGCGAGCGCGCGGAGAGTGTACATGCACTAGATTTGGCGCCCCCAATTCGCTGGAGCGAGTGGCATGCATGGGCCTTTCCGGATCAATTTTTTTTGGCACTCACTGCTGGGCTCAAGCCAACCGCGAGCCCAACTCTGTTACTTGCTGTACTAAGGCCAATTTTTCAGTTTTCTCATCTTTACTTATTCCAAATTTAGTTATATCAATTTAATTACTAGAATTTATTGTGTTCTAGAAATTGGGTCGTTACACTCTCCCCTACTTTAAGAAATTTTGTCTTCAAAATTTAAGAAACCCCAAATTTCCTTAATCAGAGGAATGTTCCAAGCGTTCCCAATTCACTTTCAGATTAAAATGGTCTCCCTAAGACCTTAAACCTCAAAATTGTCTTGATCCTTATTATCTAATGCGTCCTATTTAAAGTTTAAATCTACTAAATCCGAAGGTAAACCCAATTCATTAACTATTTTCCCGACTTGGTTCTAAATATTAAACGAGCAAAATGCCTTACTTCCCTTTATACTAAACCTCGAGATTGAGCATCCCCTTTGAATTTCAAATTAAACCTTAAAATGTATAAGGGTTCATCATGCCTCCACTACGCGCTCTGATCAATCATTAAACTCTAAATCATCCGATTATAATTCCTGACCACAACTAACTCAATCTTGCACTCAAATTCCTTTTTCAAGCTTGGCTAAAATTTTGACATA
>JAOVVI020008226.1:0-14326 GCA_028571085.2 Nepenthes alata
AATGATCATATGCCATGATTCTCTCTACCTCTAAGAAAGGCAATCTCCATTGTAATAGCAACCTCTCAGAATCAGAGTGCATCCCAGGAAGAAGGCATATGAATCGACACGCAATTCACAGAGAAAATTATAACGGTTACCATGCACAGAAGGTACCTCCTTGACCGTTGCAGTAAAAAATGGCGCTTGCATCTGCATAGGAATGACAATGATCCCAACAGAAGGCGGGCATCCCGTTTTACTACGCAAAGAAGGCAACGGAGGACCATGGCTATAAAAGGCCATGGAGATTCACTCCACAGGCACGCTCTCTTTTACTTACTAAATTCCCTCTAGCAAACTAAAGTTTACGGAAGCTCTCTACACTCCCAAGCTTTCCAGCGCTCGCTCCTCTTCTCTTTGCTGCTAGTCCCTTGCGGGCTGAGTATTGGTAGAAATTACTTCTCGTAAGCTTAAATAATCCAATCCACTATCTCCACGAGTGCACCTCTTACCTACGTTTCCAAACACATTCTAAGCATTCATCTTTGCATTCACTATATTTCACATTCTTATTTTCAAAAGGCTCTATACTGACTTGAGCGCCAGAGTATTTTTAGTGAAACCAAATCTCGTTATCACCTGACATCTTATTTTAAGTTGTGGTGTGTAGGATCCTAAATTCGGCAGATGGAGATTGAAATTCGACGGACAGCTCGGCCAGAATCCGTTCAAAGTTTAGATCCAGGATGCATCATTGACACCGTCTGTAGGAACACTGACTAAAAGCTGATCAACTACATCTTTCAAGCAAACATCATCCAACAAAATGGTTAATATCATGGCTCAAGCTAACGTTCCCACTAGAGAGGCTGCCTCCCCCAACCACGACCACTCACTTGGTAGTCAGGTTAGAGGGCAGCTTGCCCCATTTTTTTAAACTTGGTAGAGCAGATGAACAAGATGTCCCAAATGCTCCAAAAGCTCTACATTCACCAGGGCAAGAAGCAGTGGGCTCCGCCCTCCCCAACTCCCATTTCGGCCTCCAGGTGAGGAGGCCAGAGGAAGAAGAAGCAAACCAAAAGGATTTTGAGGCTGGGCAACTCTCATGTTCTAGTGGCCTCTAATGCCCAAGGTCGTTCAACGCTTGAGGGCCGCTTGGAGCGTGGGACTCCAGATGAGAGCCCCGAAAGAAGAAACCTCAAATACTTTAGAGATGAGCAAATGCTTCAAACGCAGGAGAGAGCCTCCTGGGTCGACCGATCCACAAGAGGTAGCAACTGGCCGACAACGCACTGCACCACACCGCAGAAAAAACGGAATTAAAGACTTACCTCAACTCCAAAAGATTTGAAAACTTCTCCCGTGTAGAGGAAAATGTGAGGATTGGGTTCTTAGGACTTAGTCTTTTGTAGCCTTAATAGGAAAATCGATCGAGATAGATAGATGGTCGATTAAGAAATGCTAACCGACCAGTCAAGAATTGTTGACCAGCCAAATATAGATGTTGACCAGATTTCATCGTTGACTAGATTGATTAGTTGACTGGAATAGATAGTTGCCTATATTAGAAAAAAGACCGATTAATAGAAGATATACGACTAGACTAGATTGCAAACCGGATTAGATTGATGGCAAGAATGAAAAGTTGATCGGATTTGGTGTGTAGTTGACCAGCTTTAATGACAAAATGACCAAAGAAGTAGACGGCCAGTTAAGAATTATTGACTGACCACGATAAGTTGACCGACTAAGAAAAGTTGACCAGAACTAGAATAGTTGACTAGTTAACCAGAATAACCATAAAACCATGGTTTGTAGATGGACAGTAACAACCAAAGTCGTTAGAGACCAAGGTTGTTTGGAAATGAAACCGAAAACTCATAGAGATCGAGGACTTAGAGAATGAGAGCGAGAGTCTTTTGACGTTTAGCTAATTCCCGCCTACTCCATTGACCTTTTAGAAAGGAAAAATGGAGTGGAAAGAGAAGTACCAAGTAGGTGACCTATCCCCACCTACTCCCACCAACCCCATTGCCTATAATACTAGACTTGGAAATTAGGAATGGAGTGAAAAAAACTTGAGAGAAGCACGAAGTAGAAGAAGAAGACGAAGGAGACGAGAAGAGTCTTAGGCCAGATTTGAGTAAGAGATTCGTGGGTCAGTCAAGTGTACCCTATGCTTATCTTTATTTTTGTTAATTCTTACGCAAATCCTTCAGGTATTATTGTTCTAATGCCTTCTTTGTTACGTTTCTACGTATTACATGTCATGATAATTTTTTTCTCGTGCTTTTTTTAAGGAATTTCATATTCAATATATATGTTATGTTTTACAAGTGGAATTTTGTCTCACGATTCATGCTTGAAAACTGTTAAAATCCCTTCTGTTTAAGCCGTGGTGCACGGACAAATTATCTATATGTTTAATTATTGTCAACCCACATCAGTTTGCTTATTTCATCTGTTTGCATGTTTGCTTACCGTTTATAAAAGTAAGATATGCTCTTTAAGAATTTCGATCATTTGAAGCCCAAGATTTGAGAAAATTGGATTTTGATATTTGACGGTCGAGTAGTTGTAGGCCTAAAATATAACTGTTTGTAATCCATGATGGCCGAGTAGTTGCAGGATTAAAATGTAGCTGTTTTTGATCCATGATGGCCGAGTAGCTACAGGCCTAAAGTGTAGCCATTCCCGATCCATAATGACCGGGTAGCGGCAGGCTTAAAATGTAGCCGATTTTGAAGAAGGAAAATTAGTTTTGGACTTAAGTCCAGTTTGGAAACTCATTCTCATAAATTTATCTTTGGCTCATGTCTTATGTTTCTGTATGCATAATGCTCTCACTCCGTCCCTTTTTATTTCGTTTCGAAGCTATAATAATTATACATGACTTTGCTTATTTGTATCTTACTGAGCATTCTACTAACTTCTTACTATTTTTTTACCTTTAGACGCGCAAAAATTTATACAGGATGAGAAAGAGTAGCGCCAAACGGACTAGCTAGGTAGGAAGACCCATCTAGATTCATGTGACAATTTTTGGTTGACTCGATGTATTTTTGGTCATTTTGGTACTAATTTTGCTGTATCAATAGATAATTATGTGCTTCCGCTGAATTTTATAGTTTAAGTGATTTTAGTTCCTAGTTGCATCTCATGCGTTAAAGGCTCCATCCTATAGCCGACTGACCTAGATAAGGCCGGCCGAGAATCTCGGGCGGCCAAGTTGTGGCCGACTTGAGAAGTCCGGACGTTTGGATCCTGTGCACGCTATTATGTTTAAATTATGTATCATTATTCGTATTTGTCCCATTACTCATTGCCTTGTGTTATTGACGGATGAGTAGGATAACCCAATAGAGCTCCGATTTGTCACACTTAGTACGGACATTGACGGAGGTCATAAGTGGATTATGGCCCATTTTGTCAAAGGTGATATCAGAGAAAGTAATGTCTTAGGTTTGATCTGAATTTATGTGGAAGTTTAGGATAGATTAAGGTTGATCAAATTATAAAATGAAGGCATAGGACAACTAAATTAGACGGGTTAGACTTAGTCATCCTAGTCCAGTAAATTAGGCTAAGTAGGACCAGGATGTTGCATTAAGAAGCGTCGTGTCCTAGTTACTGCTTAGGCCGAATTATAATCTAACCGAGTTGTTCTTGTTTCAGAAGTTGAAGTGCTAGATGAAAGAATGGCAAATGGAAGACGAAGGGTTGTTGGTAATTTTCAGGATCGGGTGGCGGAGTACTTGAACCTATTAGGAAGGATGACTAAGGTTATGGAGGCTATGGAGCAACAAAATTTGGCTCCAGCTCCCATTAATCAGGAAACATCAGCGTATGATCGTTTCACCATTGAACGCGTTCCAGAATTCTCGGGAGAACAGAATTCAGTGAAGGCAGACATGTGGATCCAACGACTTAAAAAGGTATTTGCTATTATTAGATGTCCTGCCAAAGATAGAGTTTTGTTTGGTACTCATAAGTTAGCGGGAGAGGCCCATCATTAGTGGGAAATGTAAAAACGAGTGTTTGAGGTACCGGAGGATGAAATCACTTGGGTGATATTTGAGGCAGTCTTTTTGGAAAAATATTTTCCTACAAGTCTTTGTGGGCAGAAGGAGGATGAGTTTTTATGGTTAAGACAGGGCAATCGCATGGTTGTTGAGTACGATGTTAAATTTATGGAGTTATCCCGTTATACTCCATATCTGGTGGAGGATAAAAAAAGAAAGGCAAGAAGGTTTTCTTAGGGCTTGAGGGATGATATTAGGAGGCACTTGTCGACGTTGAAGCTGCTGACTTATGGGGAAGTAATGGATAGAGTTATAATTTATGAGAAGGAATTTAAGAAGGATGAGTTTTTTAGGAAGAGAATATGATTAGACTAGTTCTGGTGCCAGCTCTAGTATGGGATCAGGGAGGCCACCAGAGAAAGGAAAGTAGCCGGAGTCAAGGAAGGAGTCTGGCTAACCAGTGCCGACCTCAAAAGTGTTGACCAACCTATGTCCTCATTGCGAAAAGCTGCATGAGGGCAATCCTTGTTTTAAGAAGATAGGAGTTTATTACAATTGTGGTCAGGTGGGGCACATGATTAAGGATTGCCCTCATTGGAAGAGAACCCCAGTGTCCAAACCAATTGTCCCGACCAAGGTGTTTGTAGTCTCTACAAAGAAGGTCAAAGTCTCAACAGATGTGGTGGAAGATATTCTCTCTATTTGTGGCGTCTCCTGCCATATGCTTTTTGATTATGAATCTACCGATTCATTTGTTTCGCTTAAATTTGCACATTATTTTGCATCGCTTCCTAAGATTCTTGATTATTCTTGATTGTCTCTACTCCCATGGGGTCATCTATGGTATTAAATGTTATGTACCCAGGGTGTGTTATCAAGGTTAATGGGTCTCTGTTGCTAGCAAACTTAGTCTTGCTAGATATGTGTAATTTTGATATAATCTTAGGCATAGATTGGTTAGCAAAATATCACGTAAAAATTAATTATTTTCAGAAGAGAGTGGACCTTGTCATTCCTGGACGTGAGCCTTTCTATATTGAGGGAGTTTGGTGAAAAGAGGCATCCTGTTTCATTTCGGCTATTCATGCCCGACATTTGATGAGAAGTGGATGCCAGGCCTACTTGGCTTATGCTAGTGTGACTAAGGATCATGAAATATTAGTTAAGGAGATTCCTGTAGTGTGTGAGTTTGAGGATATATTTTCTGAGAAATTATTTGGGTTGCCATCATCCCGGGAGATAGAGTTTAAAATCGAGATGATGCCAGGATCAGCACGAGTATCCAAGATGCCCTATAGAATGGCGCTAGTAGAATTGAATGAGTTGAAATAGCAATTGCAGGAATTGCTGGATAATGACTTTATCCGACCGAGTGTGTCCTCATGGGGTGCGTCGGTCTTGTTTATGAAGAAGAAAGATAAAACTTTGAGGCTATGTGTAGACTATCGGGGCAAACTGTTAGTTTTCAGATACGAGATATCCATCCTAGTCATTATGGGTCTTCGTGCTAAGGAATGGTGGAAGTTTCCTTGTTGTTAACTGATGCATGGCTAGCCCTTCAACCGTGGGTTTAATAAGATCACACTTAAAAATAAATATCCCTTACCAAGGATTGATGACATTTTTGATCAGTTGCAGGGAGCTTACGTGTTTTCAAAGGTTGACCTTCGATCCAGATATCATCAGCTCCGGATTAAATAGGAGGATGTAACTAAGATGTCATTCTGGACGAGATGTGGCCACTATGAGTTCATAGTAATGCTGTTCGGGTCAACAAATACTTGTGCCGCTTTTATGGACTTAATGAACCGAGTACAATGGGCAAGTGGAGGTCACAAATCGCACAATACTGTACGGACTGAAGACGAAGTTGGAGCATGCTGGGGGCTCGTGAGTCGACGAGCTGCCATCAGTATTGGGATTGTACAGGACAACTCCAAGGGAGCCTACACGCGAGACTCCATTTAGCCTGTGTTATGGGGTCGAGACAGTACTCTTGTGGAGGTCGAACTGTCCAACCTTTGAGTGGAAAGTTTTAATCTACACAATAATGTGCAGAGACTCTGAGAAAACTTGGACTTGCTTGAGGTAGCCCGAGGTGCAGCAAGACTGCGACGGCAGCATGCCAGCAGAGGGTTTCCCGGTACAACAATAAGAAGGTAAAAGTTCACCAATTCAAAGTAGAAGATCTAGTGCTAAGAAGTATTGAGGCCATCGGTAAAAATACCAGTCGGAACAAGCCCTCTCCAAACTAGGAAGGACTGTTCTCGATCTCATCCATCCTCCGAAATGGGGCGTACAAGCTATGCACCCAGGAGGGAAGGCTTGTCCCTTGAATGTGGAATGCCGCCCACCTCAAGAAATACTATCAATAAATGTATAAGCAGCCAGGTAGCGTCCAATGCATCATTTGAAGTGCTTGTACCACGTTTTGTTAAAACAATGAAATTCCTTTTGTTTATTCGCTGTTTTGCATTCAACTGAGTGTCAGCATATCATTTTATAAATCTACAAGACCTAGGCTACCCCTAAATCAAGTGAAAGGATCCCTTTCACTTGTCGAAGAAACTTGACAAAGTCCGAGTGGCTCATTGAAGTCAGACTCAAAAACTTGGCAAAGTCCGAGCGGCCCATTAAGAGATCGTACTAAAAAAACTCGGCAAAGTCCGAGCGGCCCATTAGTGGTCGTGCTCACAAAACTTGGCAAAGTCCGAGTGGCTCATTGAAGTCAGATTCAAAACTTGGTAACGATGCCAAGCAACCCGCAAGATGTTGAACTTAAAAACTTAGGGGACTTAAAAATAGCAAGAATGTGAAGATCCAAGAGGTAGCATCTTCAGCCAACGATGGTCAAAATATTCTGATGCTTAGCTGATAAAGGATAAGATTTTCTAAGGGCACAAGTCCAATAAAGAACCAAGCATATAAGCAATCTAAGGAAAAGAAGAAAAATTGCACCAAAGATAAATTTTATTCATATGTTGAATACAAGAATGTACAACAGGAAAAAATACAACACTACTCTGAAGCTCCCGGCTTGTCAAAAGATCCTGGCCGCTCAGAAGGTTCATGCTGACTGGAAGGTCCTGGCTGAGAAAGATCAGAAGTCCCACCTTGTAATGGGAGACCAATCAGATCAGCCTTACGTTGAGCGCTTGCATTCCTCAAATCAAATAGACTAGTAGGAAACCTCAAGAGCAAAATCTTTATTATGTGACGACACATCTTGATGGCATCCCAGTACTTGCGATCCAGAACCAGTTCGATGTCCTCGAGCTTCAGTGCTCCTCCTCCAACTAGAGATTCCTACCTTTGAGAGAGGCCTTCAGTTGCTCCTGAGCCCTCAGAGATTCTTTAAGGGAGGCGTGCTGCTGCTCTCTGACTCTCAATGAATCCTCAAAAAAAGAAATTTTACTCTTGGCTTCAGCAAACTCAAGCTCAAGACTGTTGACACGCTCTCCCAAAGTCCTAAGGGTCTCCAACTCAGCGCAAGTCTGGGAAGCATCACCAATGATCAGACCAAAACCGCCAGCTAGCTTATGAAGTTGCAAACAAAAAATAGGTCATTAACGCATGGACGGAAGTTAACAAAGAGCCTGAGGAGGGGTAGAGAAGTACCTTAGAGATAAGAGAGCTCCTAGATAAACTCTCCTCTTTGGGGGCTTCGGATTCAACCAGCTCCACAACAGCTGCTTCCTCGGCCACAGAAGCCTCAACCCTGTCCTCGGACACAGGGGAAACTTCACCAGAATGAAGGATTGAGGGCTCAACCGCTTCAAAAAGGTCCTCAGCCCTAGTCTCCGCTTCAGCAACGTGTGAAGTCCCAGCGACGTCCTTGACTAGGACCTCCTCATGGGCCTCGGGTGAAAGCTCAATCAGACTATAAATTTGGATTGCAAGGCAAGGGAGCTCAGCAACTCCAAGGCCCAGCTTTCCTCGGCTTCAGCAGTCTCAGCAGTCGTCATCATGGTCATCATTGCTGCTTCCTTGACCCGAGTCACCTCAGTCTCCCCCTCTACTTGTCCCATAGCAATGTCCTCGGATGGATTATCCAACCAATCCAAGGCCTCTCTAGTAAAAATGGAAGGAATGTCAGGCATGGACTCATAAAGAGGAGGAGAGGCAACGGTGGCTCCATGGACAGGCCCGCGGTCTCAGAAGGTTGTTCAGTAGACTCAATGGCAACTAAAAGTCTGACGTCTTCAGCGCCTCAGACTGGCCTCCTTTCTCTCACCAGCCGCTCAATAGTGGCTGCATTATCATCAGATGACAAGGAGTACTCAACAATCACCGTCGAATGTTTTAAAGTTTCAGTTCGACGGCTTTTCTTTGTCTACTCAGACGACTCCTCAATCCTCAGAGCCTTTCATTTCTTCTTCAGCTTCTTCTTTGGAGAAACAGACTGGACGCCAAAGACCTCGGGTTGAGGCTCCCACTTGGCTTTCTCCAAGTATTCGGGCATCAGCCATCTGTTCTTCTTGTTCTCATTGAAGAAGATCAGGTTGGACAGTAGCAAGTCCGTGAAGTCCTTCACTGCTTCCTTCTCACTAGTTGTGGCATCCTTACACAGATTGGGCTCCACATTTTCCCAGTCATTAGAAATGGCCCAATGAGGATGGACAGCAAGGAAAAAGAACTTATCCTTTCATCGTTTGGTGGAATTAAGATTGCCTCCACTAATGGTGACGAATTTGGGGTGATGGCAAATCATAACCCAGTCCTACCCGCGAACAAACCTCAAGATAACCTTCAATGCCATAACATCAAATATTTTCTTGTGGCAGTGAGCGAAAACGTAGAGAGAGACCGGATACCTGATGACATTAGGCTGGAGTATAGTCACAGTGACTTTGAGGTTCCTCATGATCTCGAAGAACTCCAGGGCCATTGGGTATCAAAGACTACCGTTAAGATAGATTTTATAAATGGTGATGAAGCCATCTAGAGGTGAACATGCCCTCTCATCAGCACTAGGAACTACCATGGCCATCGAGCTCAAAATCTTGAATCTCGCTCAGATGGCCTTAAGATCCTCAAGAGAAAGTGTGGAAGTAATATTTTTTACTCCAAGAGCCATTGAAAAATATGAAAACACGAAAAAGAAGAAGTTTGCCAAGAAGAATGTGAAAGTTGCAGAGAGCTTTTGTAAATACTTAGAATTTTGAAGACGCGCAAATGAAATGGTAAAGGAAAAAGTGACTTAAACGACAAGAAATTCAAAAAGCATGCATCATTAATTATCTGGCCATGTGTCGACTCCCCACATGTCGCGGGCAATGATGGCTCTTCTCTACCCAAGGCGACAATTAATGCGCTAATTGGTGGCACAGGCCAGATCCTCGGACCTGGGGAGAGAGTCCATGGACAACGTCTAGTCAAGCCATTACTCCCAGTAATATCCTCGGGTGCTTTTTCTCAGTCCTCAGACTATAATCGCTTCGTCAAATGGGTTCTCACAAAGCCGTTTGATTAAAAGTCCACGGACACTTGAAAAGTCTACGCTTGGGAAAGAGAACGTTTAGTCGTGGACAAAAAAGAAAATCCTTAAACGAAAATTGATAAAGCTATTGGTATCAATAATTTTCGATGGCATTATTGGTCTCGAACGCATTTGGCAACGACAACCAGTTGGCGGTGAGCACTAGCGTCTCAGAGTCAAAAAAAAATTATCGGACATTTGGACCAGATTAATGACGTCAAAAAGTCCTCAAACTTTTTGGTTAGACTGTTGGTCTCAAAAATGTCCCTGAAATTTTGTTCTCAATAACGTCCTCGGACATTTGAGAGAAAAAGGGGATATGTGCTAATATCAGGCTATTACTAAATAGTGAACGAAGAATAAAGGCACAAGCAAATTTTCGGTGGATGATACCCTCATGTGACACTCGAGATATTTTCGCGGCCAATAGACATGCCAAAAGGTTGAAGTTCTCGAACCTCTCAGCATGGGGGGCTAGTGATGGGTATTGATACTTAAGGCCCAATTAGAAGGTATGTTTCCATGACTTGGGTCCTTGTGCCATGGAGGTTCAGCAGGCCCAGATGGCCGACTCGACCCAAGAGGCATAAAATGCCGTCGTGTCCGTTAAGGCCCAAGGACTCATGACGGCCAAGGACTCTATTGAGCCTGCAACGCCGGCGTGTCAAAAGTTGGTAGCTGACTTGTTAGACTGCAAGAAGGAATGTAGGTGACCACTCAGGGAAGACAACAGCTTTTGGAAAGCACATGCACCATAAGAGGAGTAGTTGATTTTCAAAATTGGTAGGCTTGCAGGATGATGTAGTGGGTTTTACAGAGTTAGTAAGAGATATTCCCATGCACGCCAGCTTCATGCTGGGTAGGTGGAGGCCGTCAAGTATATATAGACACAGCCGAATTCCAATATAGTACACGCAACAGTGCACGAAAAAAGAGAAGCAAAAGCAAGATACCGTTTTGCTCTCTGTTCCCATTCTCTGTAACTTGGGCCACTTGTAATCCAAATTACCATAATGAAATCATTCATGGACCAAGAGTCTCGTTATTTTTGTTTCTCATTTAAGAGATGATTTTTTACAAAAAAAAAAAAATACTACGTGCTACTGCCTTCTCCCACTCTCTCTCTCTAAACTTCACGTCCCCATCCTTAAAATTATCTCCCTAGCCAAAGAGGAACGTCCGAGTACTTTGTGTTGCACAATATTTAAGGACTCGTTTGGATCTCCGTCCATACGACGAACAGGATCTGAGGATGCAACACCACCAAAATAAAAAAAAATCCCAATTTCCTCTTTAAACATGAAAAATAAGGATTTTGTATTATTAGCCCACTAAAATTTACCCCCAATTTATCGTGAAATCCACAAAATTTTAGGTCGTTCTCCATCGGAACCGTGGTTCTGTTTTTCTAAATTTCTCAATTTACATTCAAATACAGCTGATTTTTCACGAATCTCAACTCGCAAGTAAAATACAGTTGATTCTTCTCGGCATCGGCAGCAATGGCGACGTGGTTCTTCGGCTCGTGCTCTGTTCCCTCACCCTTCAGTCCACTGTATACCCTATACAATGGAGGGGAATCGCATCTAGGGTTTATTTTCTTCCGCCTTTGTGTCGATTTCCTCCTCCTTTTCCGGCTGCCTTTCCTTCCCTTCTTATCATACAAATAAACAAGACAGATAAGCATGATAAATATAAATAATCTTTTAATAATAATAAAATGAGTTTTTATAGAAATAATGGCCCATTGCAAATGGTAAAATTAGTTTGTTTGGTTTAATATTCAAAGTAGAAAAATATTGTTTTTATCACATTAATTAGTGAGTCTGCTATATTATTTAATATGTTATTCGAAAAATTCTATAATTCCTTTATCATAATCTAATCATAATTATGTGAAAATGACTAAGAATATGTTTGATCTGTCGATGAGATTTATGCACTCTCATGAGTATTACGATCTCAATTACTGCTACAATATATTATTAGTCTCTCATTAATAAAAACTTTTACAAAACTCATCTAATGAAATTCTCAGTTACTTGATGATGAATAAATTTATTTTTATACTGAACTAGCTATCAATGGCTAGCGATGTTTTGGAGGTCCCTCTTCTCTAACGAGTATAGGGATCCTGTTTTACGAATTCGAGCGGTCAAATTGCGCCCTCAATTGAAACCAACATCTTTAATTTATTTATATTATATATTTTTTTAAAAAAATTATAACCAATCCTGATAGTCGATTTTGATCAAGGATGTAATTTGATCATCTAGATTGACAAAGTAGAATCCTCCTTCTTGTATGGGTGAAGTAGGATCCCTAGTCGGTTCCCCAACCGAGTATGTTCTATGTTTGGGTATTCAAGAAGTTTATATCTCTCATAAAAGTAGAGTCTAATTTTATCTATTTTATTTTTAATAGATAATTATAATTTAATTATTTTAAAATAAATATTTTTTAATATTTTATAAAATTGATGCGTCCTAAATTCAAACTTTGAACGAATTTCGGTCGAGCTATCTATCGGATTCCGATCTCCATCCGCCGAGCTTAAGATCCTGCATACTATAATTTAAAATAAGAGGTTAGGTAACAGCGAAATTTGATCACATCGAAAATACTACGATACTTAAGTCAGTATAGAGCCTTCTAAGGACAAGAATGTGAAATGTAGTGAATGCAAAGATGAATGCTTGGAGTGTGTTTGGAAACGTAAGTGGGAGGTGCACTCGGAGAGAGAGTGGCTTGGATTATGAAAGTTTGCAAGAAATAGTTCCTCCCAGTACTTAGTTCGTAGGGGACTAGCAGTAGAGAGAAGAGGAGTGAGCGCTAGAAAGCTTAGGAGTGTACAAAGCTTCTGTAAGTTTTGGTTTGCTAGAGGGTATTTAGTAGGCAAAAGAGAACGTGCCTGTGGAGTGAATCTCCATGGCCATTTATAGCCATGGTCCTCCGCTGCCTTCATTGCCTAGCAAAGTAGAACACCCGCCTTCTATGAGAATAATTGCCTTTCTTGTGTGGATACGAGCGTCATTCTTGGCTACAATGGTCAAGAAGGCAGATTCCTTTCCTTCTGTGCATGGTAATCGTTAGGGTTTTCTCTGTAGATTGCGCACCTATTCGTGCGCCTTCCTCCCAAGTTGTGCTTTGATTCTAATAGATTGCCATTATAGTGGAGATTGTCTTTCTCAGTGGTGCGGAGAATTAAGGTAGATGACCGTTGAGGCTTGGGGAAGCACGTGTGAGCTAATTTAGACATGGGCCGCATTCATCCTGGGTCACAACCGGCCTATTTGCCCCTCCTTTGGTCAACGGAAGTGTTAGCCATCCCAGGTGCAAATGGGGCGCTATTGCTTTTGGGCCACTTGCTCCTTTTTGGGCCGGCTTTCTATTAGCATCCCCATTACTAGCCCCCATGCTGGTGGCTTGGGATTCCGACATGTTCATGATGTGACGCGTCTGGTTGTGTTATGGATCCAAGGTTTCGAACGGGTCTATTGACCATTGTACTTGAATTCGAAGTGGAAAAGTACGTTGATCGAATTCATTGACCGTAATGCTAGAATCTGGAGAATTGAGCTGAATAAGAGTTGACCCGATTTGTTGACCATGACGTTAGAATTCGGAGAACTGACCCGAAGAAGTGTTCGTCGAATTCGTTGACTTGACGTGATAATCTAGAGAATTGAGCTGAAAGTAATGTTGGCCGGATTCGTTTACCGCTACAAGATAATCTGGAGAACTGAGCTGAATAGGATGTTGATCGGATTCGTTAACCGTGATGTGATAATCTAGAGAACTGAGCTAAAAGCAATGTTGACCAGATTTTTTGACCGTCGCAAAATAATATGGAGAACTGAGCTAAAGAGGATGTTGATCCGATACGTTGACCGCAACATTAGAATCCGAAGAATGGTGTGGGTTGAGAATGGCACAAGATGGGCAATTGAAGGGTCGCAGAGTCGTTTTAGGGCTCTGAGTAGCCCGTTGCACTCTGCCACGTGTCGTCATGTATGAATTTCAATCCTTGTAATTAATTCATCAGGGGATTCGATTTGAAAGCGCTCTCTCCGAAATTAACACATATCCATTATGATTGCCGCGCCGTTTCGTTGCGCTGTTTCACTTCGGCAGTGGTGGGAATTATATAAACCACGTATCAGTTCAAATCTTCCACACTTTTCTTCCAAAATATTCTAAGTCTTCGTTCCTCCTCTTGCTCTGATCCCATGGCTCCTTTAGTTGCTGAAATCGGTTCAATCATTTCTACCGGTGAGATTAGGGAGTTATACGTTGTGTTTAACATCCCCTCACACATTGTTTTTTCGATCCCTAGTGAGCAGGATAGGGCTTGCTCTCCTCCTGCTGGCCACATCACAGTATACGAGGCATACCTGCGGAGTGGGTTTCGCCTCCCTATTCTAGAGGAGCTACCGTGCATCCTTACGGCGTTCAATATTCCCATTGCACGGTTTCACGCTAATGTTGTGCGTTATTTGTATTCGCTGTTTATATTTCTTTGCCACCATTCGCGGTCGCTAACTGTAGAGGTTATCAGGGTGATATTTTGGTTTACCCAGAGTAGGGACTGGATTTCCTTATCTCCACGGGTGCTGTGTATTAGTAGTGTGATTTATGAGTCGGTCAATAAGTAGAATGACCAATTCTTTTTCGTTCATATCGCTGACGGTTGACCCTTGTCCCAAGATTGGGGTAAGGTTCCTGATGCCTTCACCAGGCACCCCTTAAAGAAAGAGGTGGAGGCAGTGGAGCCCCTACTGCAGTTAGTGAGGGGGCATCTCTTCGAGTTCAGGAGTGATCACCTAGTGTCTAGGGTGGAGGC
>JAOVVI020008227.1:0-14325 GCA_028571085.2 Nepenthes alata
TGACTTGGTATAAACTTAAGTCTCAAGACCAATAATCAAGAAAATTTGATTTGAATTTGTTAATTAATTTAAACTTTCAACAATTTATAATATTATGCGGAAGAACATAAATCCAAATATGAAAAAAATAAATTAACAAATATAATCCAAATACAAAAATAAAAAAATATCATCTTTTTATTTATTATTGGAAACATTCATATACAAGATAAATTTGAATATGAAAATATTAAACCAATCAACTTTGAAAAAAAGAAAAAAGATATTAGGATGATAAATTTCATCAATAGCTATAGAAGATTCAACATGTCTCTCTCTAATAGTAACTTATGCAAATGGAGAGAGAAAGAGTAACATCCATCTAAACGACTTTTATAAATTAATGGTATACAACTAAATTTTGCATGGTGGATGCTTCCTAATGTATATGTTAGTACCATAAAATATGGATGCATGAGCAAGAATACATCCAGCAATATAAGGTCTCAGAAGTAACTATCTATGTAAAAAAATAGTTCGATTGATAATATTGTGTAAAAAAAATTGAGATGATTTTTCCTCTTAAAGAATGAACCAAGATGGACTTTGTTGATGACATGTAGTAAAACACTATAGTATTAGGATCATCTCTCTTCTATTAAGCCAGAAAGATCAACCAAGTATGAAAAAGCTTGAAAGATTTTGCCAATTCCTTTAGTTGTTAATGCATGGAAATTAAATAAAAATGGAATAAGAGATTAGCTCCTTTTATAGTAAAAAAACAAGCTGAAAAGATGTGTTTTGAAGTAAAAGCAGATAGCCAACAATTAGGAAATCTTTGTTGAAGTCACAGGATAGCAGACTCTAATTAATACTACCAATCGGCAATGATAACTCACTAGTTTCTATTGTCCTAGGAAGAAGTGCTCGAACGGTGCAAAGAATGGGCTGATTTAGTCTTTTTTTCATGCATCCTCTGAGCTTAAATTTAATCTCCAAGTATATGGGTTAGTATTGGGTATAATTCCAATAGGGCTAATCCAATTTATTAGTACAGTGACTCCATAAGTAGTAAACCTAAAAGGAGAAAGTATAAATCAACCTATTAAACCCAAATTTGAAGAATAAAGTATTACATTTATTTAAATTTAATAATAAAGAATCGAAATTAGACAGAAGACGGAGCAATCAAGTGGTCGAATAGTCACAAAAAAGATTGGATCATAATTCCAAATAGTCAAATATCCGAATGACAAATCGAGCGATTAAATCAAACGAACAATTTATATACTTTACAGTTTGCTCAAACAAATATTTATTGACTAATATGAACTATTTAACATTATCAATTGAATTACTTTCATAAAGTCCTATAATTAGAATATTTGTAAGGACGATTGAATTGATCAATTTCTAACTGACATAACTATTGAGATCGTAATCAATTATTTTCATTTAAAAAATCGTCACTAACTAATGACATAACTATATATATGTCTAATTTATCTGAAAAGTGGGAAGAATAAGTTGAAAAATAAGTATATAGTTAAACCCTTTTAACATATTTATTTTTTATTAAAATACGGAGCCAAGCCATTCATTTATCTCTTATTCTCACAATCTCTCCCATTTTTTAAATTATTAAATTTTTTTTTAACTTGAGTGTTAGATATTATACTGGAGAGTAAATATAAAATCTTTAAATTATTATTTATTATTGTGATATGTATGATTCAAATAAAAAATTTGATAGGCCTATTCAAATTTATTTACATTGTGATTCTGATTTTAAGTATTCATCACAATCCTTCGTATTATTTTGACATGCAAAAAATGTACTTTCAAAATTTCATAATCTGAATATGAGAAAGATGAGAAAATAAAAAATATATATTTATTTATTTGTTATTTTTTTGTTTGATAATACGCATCACGAGAAACAATTTTTTTCAGTTGATGAAAAACAAGGCAGCAAGGCGCAGCCGGTTCACGTGGCGGACAGGAGAGGGCCATCCTGCTTCGATGCCATTCTCGAAACCAGAAACCACGAGTAACATCAAGAAAGTCGAACTTAATCTCACAAAAGGTTCTTTTTACATTGCACTCTCTCTCTCTCTCTTCTATCCTGAAACGTTTTTGCGATTCCTATGTTATCCATGGATGCTAT
This sequence comes from Nepenthes alata, assembly GCA_028571085.2. Lineage (NCBI taxonomy): Eukaryota > Viridiplantae > Streptophyta > Magnoliopsida > Caryophyllales > Nepenthaceae > Nepenthes > Nepenthes alata. The sequence goes on from JAOVVI020008227.1 coordinate 2,147, forward strand.
CCTTTCATCGCAGCAGGGACTCATAATGCTTCATTCGTCCTCCCGCCAATCTGATTTCAATCTTTCCCTCTTCACGCCGGCAACTGCTACTACTGCGTCATCATTTGTTTTCTCTAACATGGGGTACGCCACCTTTTAGTACATCTTCCGCTCTTCCCTCTTAAGTCCATAAGCTGATCTATGGAAGCTGTTTGACCTTACGCCAGCTTTTATTACATCTTTCGTTCTTCCCTCTTAACTCCATAAACTAATTAATGGAAGCTGTTTGACCCGTGATTGTTTGCAACGCGACGCTATGATTGATGAACATGATTGATAATATTATGGTAACGCTAGAAATTTCTTATTGTTCATAACAATTTATTAGAGTTCGTGCACTGTTAGTAATCTGCTTTAGTAATTATCTGGATCACCTTTAATTTGAGTTCTCTAAACTAGTTCGGCCTGAATTTCTTCACATCCCTTTCTTTGATTTGTGGGCTATATATACTATATGAATTTCAAGTTAATAGAGAAAAAGAAAATACATTTGCCTTGGAATGTATTTCTAAAAGAACGATGCTAAATATGCCACCTACATAACTTAATACATGTGCTAATCTAAGCATGACATCCGTTTTGGGATGGGGGACGCATATGAACTTTTGTAGCTGTAGCAAACTCGGGAAGCAAGCAGACTTCTGATTTAAGTTGTTTTTAAGATTTGAAACTGAATTGAGGCCCTGTGAAATCGATGCAAACTAATACTATGGTCTCTGTGAATAATGATGATCATGGAACACTAGCGAGGCCAGCTATCTGAATTGTTCAACATATTTTTTTCTTAAATAATTTAAGGACAATAAATTCATTGCCACAGGCAATTTCCCATCAAGCATCTTGCCAAACGATTGATTCTATTCCATCTTTTAACAATTGAAAGCTGTTGGGTAAAAAATCTTCATGGTTGTTGATGTAGAATGTTTGCCTAGATCAATATAGAAGGTGAGGGAGAATACGAAGGGATGCGATGACAGCTCTCATTTTCTTAAGTTAAAAGTGATGGTGAAATTCATCAATACTGTCATCATAACATGGGCTCATCATCGATGGGTTTGATTTGCTCTCTTGTCATTTATTACCTCACATATATTTATATAATGCTCATGGTTGTAATTTGAAGTAAAAATAACAGAAGATTTTATAAACAGTCACAAAATAATTCTATTATTGTAGTAGGAGGTTTATTCACATTTTCTTTTATCAGCACTTGGAGAAAGCTATCATCTACTTTTGGGCTCACTATGAATTATGTAGCAGATTGAGATCCAGTAAGAGAGCATCAGGTTGGTGTGGCCAGCTATTCAATAAGGCAGGTCCTCTCTATAGACACGCAAGGTGTGTGAAAATTACATGTTTTGTGTTGACATATACTAAAGATACTGCTTGTCTTTTTGACTTGGGTTAGACGATGGGCGGCGTCAAACCTGCAACCGCCAGTGCTTATGGTCATCATGAGAACGTGCTTGTGGTATGTGGTACTGCATAAAAGATATGCTTTTCATTATTTTTCCGTAAAAAGGAAGACTTTTTCATGGCAATATTCTTTAATTGAAGCGTCCAAAAGAGTGTACAAAACTAGTTTGCAAAATTTTCATGTAAGAAAGAAATTTGTGAAACAATATTGTCTGCAAAATAAACAGAGAATAAGGATGAATTTGCCAACCAATTTGACATACTGAGAACACAAACTGAGCTGGCTATAGAACTCCCTGTCTTCATAGATCCTTCTAGCATTATTTTAGCACCACCAAAATCTGCTGGATGTACCAATCAACACTCTATAAGTTTGCCTATTTTGAACTTCCCCTGCAAACTTTTCAAGAAGCTCATCAAAGATTTAGTTCCCTTGTCCCTTGAATGTATATGGTCTGTTTTTGCTACAGATCGAGGCTTCCAGTTTTTTAGAAGAATTAACTGACTTCTTTATTTCTTCGTGGATATGGGGTTAAAGAAATCGTCTACCGGTTGGAAAGGGATACTTAATGTAAAACTGATAATGACTAGAAGGAAAGAAACATTCCAATTTTGGATCCTCTGACAAGTGATTGATAATTTTGTTTTATTCAGTTGTGGTGAACAGAGGTTACATATTTCTCTACTCCTTTTCTCCCAGAACATAAGTAGCTGAAATCTCTTTGATCTGAAGTCCAGACAAATAAAATGTCTCACAATTTGTCCTATAATAAACAAAACCTAATCCGAGTTATAGACCTATGGCACAATAAAATCAAGGAAGAAAATGTTGGACTAGAATATTTTTACAGGACACATGCAGGTCCTTAAGCTAAAGAAATGATTGATTCTATTCCTTCTGAATCAGAAGTCTTTTCTCTCATTAATCTTTTTTTTTTCACCAAGAAACTATGAAAGCAACCACTTCTTTTAACTCCCATTCAATTGCTGCTATCTGCAATAGTCCACATCTGAGATTCACAGCCTATCCCTTCATAAAGAGCAACCACTTTGCACCTCAATCAGGGGCACACAGAAAATTAAGAAAACCATCACTTCTTTTAACTCCTATTTAACTGGTGCTATCTGCAGAAATCTACATCTCAGCTTCACAGCCTATCCCTTCATAAGAAACCTCCAATTTGCAACTCAATCGGGGGCAGACTGAAACAACTCAAAAAGTTTCCTATAAAGCTCCTTTGTTGCACAAAAAATCATGTCAAAATGACACCTTATCTTCCCATCTAGCACCAATGTCATGCGCTTCCTGGCACATCTATCCTGATATGATAAATTAATATTTTCACTCGACCATCCCAAATCACTGGTCTTATGGGTGGAAATCCACCCTTTTAATGCCTCCATCTCAACCTCAATTATCTGAAAGTTCCTACCAAGCTAAGATTTGTAATTTGGCGATATTAATTGCAGAAACTAAATTCTCCTCTCATGAAAACAACATAAAGTCATAAAACACACAGGTGGCGATCGGATTTATTTCAGTTTCATATTTCAAGATATTAAACTGTCTGATTCATAGTCTGTATATGTGTTGAATGTATACAAATCCTGATTAGTATGTGCTATGTACTTCGGTATATATCACACCATCTGTTTTTTGATGAAAGGAAGAAGCCCCTGAAGTGATGGAAACCACCCCATCATTCAAAACTTACCCAGGACAGGCATTTCCATTGGGAGTATCAGAAGTTGAGGATCGAATAAATTTTTCCATCTTTTCGCAGCATGCAACTGCTGTAACACTTTGCTTATTACTTCCAAACAGGTGACAGTGCAATTATGCTTTCAGATAATTGTTCAAAGTAACTCATACATATTCCATAGTCTTATACGATTCAGTTCTATTTTGTTGTTTGAGATCATATGATCTGCTTTTGGTGATTGTCACATTTGTAGAGTTTTTCATGAAAGTGCTGCTTAATATTATTAGGAATATTTTATATTGGCATATTCCGTGATCAGGAAAATAGGAGATTTAAAAGACACTCAAGAATCAATGAAGACTCGTGTCAGATACACGTCTATGTTGTGTATGAGCACATTATGTCTATAATACCTACGCCTGATGAACGCTTGATCCGCGCATAAGCACATTTTCTCAAAAATATCCATACTTGATCTTTGCATGAGTGCATTTGGCCTAGAATACCTGCGTTTGATGTGCGCTTGTGTTGCGCACATGCATTACCCTTCTAAAAGGCTTTGTGCTTAATGTGCACTTGTGCAGTGTACAACCGCTGGGGCTGCGTTGTTTCAGATGCCATGTTTTCTAATCTATTTTCAACCTATTCTTTAAATACTCCACTTTTTCGAAAGCCATCACGCATGAAATTGAGCAGCAAACCTTGTGTTTGCATTGTTTGAAAAGAACAGATCAATTAAAAGAGGAAACTAAGTCTTTTCCCTTGGAGATAAAATTATCAAGGTTCTTTTACCCAATTATTTCTACAATTGTTTATATACTTGTTTTAGCCTACAAACCTTTGTGGTGGTGTTGGCGGTGTGAATACTGAGTTTTAATAGTTTGTGTAGATTTAATAGCAAGTAAAGTAATATTGATAAGAAGACTGGAAGCTGTATGGTTCCATTGCTGTAAGTAAATTTGAGGAGTTTTTTTATAAGGGTCACGAGTTGGAAGTAAGTCTGCTAATATTTAGTGCGTTTGTATTATGCGAGCTATGAGTTGATTTTAATATTACTTTGTTTTCATTGGCTAAAGAAACTTTTAGAGTTTTTCTAGAAAACTAGTTGGCTTTTGGGGTTTCCATTCGTCACCAAAATTGTGCATTAATTCTTTTGTTATCTTAGATTTATTTTAGTGATAATTGCTTCGGTAGATATCTGTTCGTTGTTATATCTAAAGGAGAGTATACATTACATGTATTGTATATTCATACATCTTGTGCTTCCACTTTTTTGTAGGGTCTAAATAAAACGTTACTAGGGTGCGCCTAGTCTTTCAAACATCAAGACTTAAATTGCCATTGTGTAGGGGCAGCTGCATGATTGCTCTTCTTGCAATCTTTTCAACTGAACTTTAAATCATTGGCATCTTTTAAGTATTGGAGGTTCATATGTCATTATTTTTCAGTGCGTGGGAGTGTAAAGTCTAATTTAGTTCTGAAGGAACTAGTTGTCCGAAATTTTCTATTGATATCTGTTATTGGCAATTCAATTTTTTTCATTGTTTTGCCATGCATCCATAGGCTGGAGTGAAAAATCTTGAGTTTTTGTTTCTCCTTTTATTTGTTTGATGTAAACAAATTTGTTGAAGAGACTAGGAAACGATGCACATAGAGTTGGAGAAATCGTCTAGAAAAATTTATAAACCAGAAAGATTAAATCTTCTAATGGAATAATGCTCTAATATCTGTGCACTGTAGACATTGGAAACAAGTGAGCAGATGACCAAAGAAAGCCGAGGACAGCTATCCCGTAACTTGCCTTCCTCTAACCAACTTATTCATATTGCTGATTAATTAATTGTCAGGTTATCAAGATGTGATCCATGGTATTTGTTCCGTGCAGGCAATACTATTTAGGTTAGAGAATGGAAGTCTGAATACACTCTAGTCAGAATTATGGATAGTGCCTTAAAACATAAAGCTTAAAATAGTAGGATTTGAATCTGATTACAAGAAATGAACAGAGGAAATTACATTAATATTGAGTTTCATGCCAGTGGCTTGAGTGGAAGTAAACTAGGCCTAAGTCAATCAAACAAAGTGACAAGTCAATGATCTTTGAATAGGAAAAAAGTTGGCTCCGCAAGTTTCACATGAACTGGTTTCTTTAAAAAAAACTCTTGCTATTTTGAAGTTATATCTTGGGCCACCTATAATTTGCTTTGTCTCTGTTGATGGTGTCCTAAGTTACTAACAAATTAGAAGTTCCCTTCAGGCGGGCAATTAAAATACTCTTGAAAACATGCTAATTTAAGGGTTGGCTAGTGGTTGGGTACCAATTTTCTTTGAGCAATGTCATAGGTCAGGTCTCATTAATTTGCTCTCCCCGTATTATCTATTAGAAAAAAAGAAGGTTAATTATACTTTCATTGCCCTGAAAACAGCCATCCAGTCATGGGATCTTCAAGCATTTCATTGAAAATTGGAACAATGAGATGTAATAGATATCAAGACCATGATTAGAACTCCCCTTGGGAGCCTCGCATTAGGAGGAGAGAGCTCAAAGGGCCTGGGGATCCCTTTAAGTGAATTTTGAATGCTCTGTCCCTGGGGATTTCAAGAGTGTCTTCTCATGGTTGCCAAAAACGCATGCTGTGCTGCAATAATGGTTAACAGTGTTGTTCACATTACTGGTTAGCAGTGCAATAATTGAGATATATGATGCTTATATATCACAATTGCTACAATTTTTCTCGTGTTATGGCTTCTAGTGTCGCATTCTGGGTAGGGACTAATCTTTTTGCAGCTGTTCTAAGCATTGGGTGTGTTGAAGCAGGTTTATGGCATCAGTTCATTCTCACATGCTAAATGTGAAGGATTTTGTAGAAGGAATTAAAGTGAATTCTCTAGAGATGCGTGCTACATCCAAAGTGATTTGGTGCATTTGGTTGGAGAGAATGCTGGAGCTATGAAGAAGCAAAATGTCCCTTCCTCTTTTGCTTTGTCATTATCTTTTTCCTGTTTGTTTCTTTTGAGATGAAGAGAGGTTCCTTTTTGCTACCACCTTCTGAAGCTTTATTTCTTCTCACTTTCTAGATCCCAGTATTCTTTTGAAATTGTGAAGGAAAGTATAAAAGAAAGCATCATCGTCTCAATATATGAAGTGCAAAGAAGATTTGAAAAGCTGGATACATCCGTGCTTCTTGATTTATAATTTCTGTCTCCAGAGTTCTCAAGAACTTCTTCCAGGCCTTAAAAACCTTAAGTTTGAAGTGCCATGAAAGAAATCTGTAAAGCTCGATAAAGCCATATCTCTTGATCCTGAAATTTTCTTTGTGTGTAATTTTTTTCTATATCTACAGCATTAAATCTTGGATGGAAAGAATTGTCCTACCACAATTCGATTGCACCCAAAAAGTAGGTGCCAATGAGAGGTCAGGAATGTCATTTAAGTGAATCAGCTGATTGCAAACTCTCCCTTCCGTGCACCACTGCCTTTTCTTTTGTGAATACCATGTACTTTCTGTTTTTTTAATACATTCCAACTAGCTTATTTTTGTCTATGCTATTAGTTCATGACTTGCTTAGTAAGTGTTAATTCTTGCAATTGGTGGAGCTCAATCTGTCCAATTATTTTGCTGTTAATTATTATTACGTGTTGCATTCGTTAGGAAAAACAGTGATGCAATGAATGGAGAAATAATGGAATTTAGGCTGGATCCTGGTGTGAATAGGACTGGTGACATATGGCATTTATGTGTTGAGGTAACATTTGATTGGCTTTTCCGATGTAGTGTCTGTAAAATTGGTAAATTTTATTGACATGAATGCTATCTTTGTTTGTTTCATCGTTGCTCTCTAAACAATTTCATATTATGATTTGTTGCACTGCGGGTGGTTAGATTGACTTCTTTATAGTTTTGCTTACATATGCAGGCTATTCTTTGCTAATATATGCTTTCGCGTGATATGGAACCCCAATAAACCTTTATGCCTCAGTTGTTTGTTTGATATGAATTACTTTCTCGTGCACTCCGTTTGATTTTGAAGTTTTTTTACAGGGTACCCTCCGGGGAGACCTAAGGGAGTCATCTCCTCCCTCCTCCCAATAAAGAACTTTAAAATTTTTCATTTATAGATGGTACTATTTCACTTCTCCCCCTTGCAGAATGACAGGTTGGTTCTTATTATGAATGCTTGGAAGAAATCCAGTTGTGGGAAAGAAGCCTATAATGGTTCAAGCATTGGAAATGTTGGTCAAATAACGTATCATAAGGAAAATCAATTATTTTTAAGGTCAGAGGCAATAGGAAGGGGAAAATCGATTGGCTTAGAAAAACATGAGGTAGTTAAAATGGGTATTAATAATTTGACAATTCGTGAAATTTTGGAGGATATTTCCGTAAACCAAGTGGGTTCTCCCATATAGTTTAAATTAAGGCCTTGTTGTTGTATGTTAGAAGATTTGTTATTTTCCATATCTTTTTTCTGTGTTTAGATAATGAATGCAGTTTTATTCCATTTAACCCTCCTCAGACCTTATGATATAGGAGTGGCATGCAATGGGCTGCCCCTTTTAAGAGTAATATAAGAAGTTCCAGTCCATGTTTGAAATTATATTAAGAAAATTGGAATGGAAGTTTCATTCCCTATGTCAAATTTTATTATCACAATTAGAATGACAGATTGTTCTTTGGGGACATCCCAACAGTTTGACTTATAGTCAACTGGGAGATTTCAGCTTCTAATACCACTGGGATGGACCAAACGGGCCCCCATCATGTATTACGAGGCCCAGTAGGCTTTTCAATGTACCCAAAAAAACAAAAAAGATTGATAATTTTATTATATTATCTCCAACACACCCAAAGAAAAGCCATTCATCTAATTCATGCAATTCTCGACTTTCCACAGGTGCTATACTATGAATAGAAGCATTTTTCCCCTTCTAAGTTCTCCTCCTTATCCCTTTCTCCTCTTTCAGCTGGTGCCCATTACTCTGGAGTGGACAAACAACCTTTTTCTCTTTTGATAGGCACTTCTGGGCATGGGTTCTCATCTACTACTATGAAAATTTGTGTAGGAAACTTTTCAATGTCCTAGAGAAGGTAATCTCTGCATATTGATGAAACAAAACATATAATTCAGACAGTCTATGCTAAATGATTTCTTCAAAGACATGCAACATGATTCATCATCAGAATAAAATCTAATAATAGAATGATTGCTTCTCTCATTGTTGCCCCATGGCCTTTTCGTGTGTCCTTCATGTTATGGCGCTTCCTCGTTTTAATTTGGGAATGTTTGCATTTTTATAGGATCTACCACGGAGTGATGTTCTTTATGGTTACCGCATAGATGGTCCTCAAGATTGGCACCAAGGGCACCGATTTGACGACAAGATTATTCTAATTGATCCCTATGCAAAATTTGTTGATGGCCGCCGAGTTTTTGGAGATACAAGCAATAAGCTTTCTAAGTTCCTCGGAACCTATGACTTTGATAGCCCACCCTTTTTCTGGGGAGATGACTATGTCTGCCCAAGGATACCTGAGGTAAACTGCATTTTTAACTTCTGTTTTATTTCTGTATGTTCTCTCTAATATAAATTTGAGGAATGTGAAGTGACCCTTGAAATCCCATCTTTTTTTTCAAAAGCAGTCTGGTACATGTCAGCACAAACATGCATAGTTCTTGTATGATGAGTTGAGAATAAAGATTGATGTACTTGTGTTGATTTTCTCTAAAAGGTTGTTAGTATGCAATTATTGCGATTGCTGTATATGGATATATTAAATCTTTTTCCCATATATTCTTCCTGTTATAGCATTGCTTATTTCATCTAATTTCTTTGCAGAAAGATCTCATTATATATGAAATGAATATTCGCGCATTTACGATTGATGAATCTAGTGGACTGGATCTGGATATACGAGGCAGCTACCTTGGGGTGATTGAGAAGGTATTGGTCTCTTGATGCCATTGACTTCTCCAATTTGACATAAACCAAAGTAGGCATCTTTAAAGGCAAAACCACTCCATTATCTTCTTCCTTATATATTTTTAACTTTTGGAATACTAGAAGCTGATAGCTATGTGCAAGTAACATGTCTAGAATTCTGTGTACTAGCTGAAAAATGGTTTGGGCAGTGACTGATGTTTTTCATAACATTGTTGCATGCTGCATGATGATTAAAGTGGCATAATTATAATTGATACTATCTGAATTTCATCTAAGCTCCAGCACATTGATTGAAGTGCCATACTTGTAACTGGGAAGTTAATTGTTTCTTAATTGTTATTGAAGAATTTTCCACACCCGCGCATACACACACACACACACACTCTCTTTTTTTACTCTTTATGTGGTTTGTTTTCCACAATTTAGATTTTTCCTTCTTGATGAGACGGCTTTATCAAACACTGAAACATGAAAGGTTTTCTTCTTTGAGATGTGACCATTATTAATCCAGACTTGAACCTTTCAACATTCTGGCATAAATTGTTTGCACATAATAAGGATGCTTAGCATATATGTGTACCACGATTTCTGACATTTCTTTTAGCTTAAAGATTCCTCATCTTTTGGAGCTTGGTATAAATGCTGTGGAATTGCTCCCCGTCTTTGAGTTTGATGAGATGGAGTTCCAAAGGCGTCCAAATCCAAGAGATCACATGGTACATTTTATCTCTTTCAACTTATGTTCTTATGTTTGTGGATACTGAAGCATAAATCAACTGTTGCCAGTTAGCCTTGTTCAAGGGCGTCTAGTCTCCACGTTATTTTGCACTCTTTTCTCCCTTTTTAGTTTGTTGATATGGAAGCATGACTCCTAATTTTGTCATATTCAATATCTTGGTTTCTTTTGGTCTTATGCATGCAAAGTAACAGTTAACTGTAATGATGTGTTGATAGTTGAAAATTATTTGAGTGTGCATTTAGACTCCATAAGTTTATTATGGAAAACAAAATTTGTCCGTTAACTCATTTTGAAAATAATTCTCTTTTCTGTTTTCCTATTTTATTTTCCTTTCCACTTCTTTATTTACATGGTTCTTCCATATAAACTTGTTTGTTTTTTTAATTAGAAATTTGTCCGTTTCCACAAATTTTGATTATTAATTTTCCTTAGCAAAATATTGATCAAACTGCATGCAATTAGTGCTAGTAAACAACTCTAACTTGATTTATGAGAATGCGGTGAGAAGTTTGAACCCTTATCATTCTAGCTTAACTCATGAAGTTAGTGAGCAAGTTCAAACATAATTTCAGTCTTATCAAATTAACAAGTCAAGTTTAATCAAAATAATACTCAAGTAATCTATAACCTTACCACTTTATAAGTTGTCTGTCATGGATATTAAAGATAAACTAATTCTTATTCGGGACAATCCTTTAAGTTATTAACAATATGGTGTTTATTATTTGTTAAGTTATGGGTATACAAATGATAAATTTCATAAAGTTGTAGGAAATATTAGAAATTATCCTAAATGTTATTGAGGGATCACACTTTTGCTCCTCATATCAAGTGGCATTATTATATTTTTTTAATTATGTAAAAAATGGATTAAAAAATTCTATAAAATTTTTCAGTAGCTCTTATAGAAAATAAGAATTAGTTTAAAAATTTGTTAGTTCTTCCATAGAACTTTCATAAAATTTTTCAGTAGCTCTTCCTAAAAAGATTAAAAAACTTCCATAAAACTCATTTAAAATAAATCTTAGTATACACTTTAAAAATTTGTTCAAATTTGGCACAATGTTTATAAAACTTATCTTTAATAAAATTAGAAAACTGTAGAAAATCCATCTTTATTACCGTGGAAAATTTTGAAAAACACCATTTTCTGATTTTGTTTAAATTTAGAAGTAGATCTGGAAATTGAAACAAACAATTTTGAATAAATTGCTATTTTTTTTTCTGGTTAAGTTTTTGCAGAAACATCAGTTTTCCACAACTAAATAGATCCTTAGTTTTTTTTTTTTTTACTTTTTACCTTACTAGTAAGCCTTCACAGTGCTGTTTTCTAGAACAGTATCTACACAGCATTGCTTCATTTCATAGCTTTGAGGTGACCCTTCACGAAATGGTCATAGATTCAAATAGTGAAATAGTTTTGATGTAGTTCAAGGTGATTGAGTATCTCTAACTATTCGCATCATTATGCTCAATAAACGGAATGAGAGAAGCTCCAATAGAAAAATATTGGAAGCCCTTAAATACACCTAATGTGGAAGCCTTGTGTATTATACATTTCATTTTATTTATATATAAATTGATTCCTTTCTTACTGAAGATCTTAATTTAATGTGTGAATTGAAATGATCCGGTGCTTGCTTTGAATTAAGATCAACACCTGGGGATATTCAACAATTAACTTCTTTGCTCCTATGAGTCGTTATGCGAGCGCTGGTGGAGGACCTATTAACGCATCCCAGGAATTTAAAAAAATGGTCAAAGCCTTGCATAATGCTGGAATAAAGGTTAGTAACGTCTTCTAAGGGATATCAGCTAATTATACTTTGTTATTATGGTTTTGTTCCCGTCTTTCTGTACTTCAATATTCTGAGTTCCATATGAATAGTGATGCATATGCCTTTACAGGTTATCGTGGATGTTGTATATAATCATACTAATGAGGCTGATGATGAATACCCCTATACCACGTCATTTCGTGGTATAGATAATAAGGTGTGTTATTCTAAACTTGTGTTGATTGTCTTAAATAGTTAGCATTTGTGTTTATTAGTAATATCTAACAATGGTTCTTCTTTTGGAGCGCCTGTCTTTGTGGCTGTGGATGCTACCTGAAATACTACTTCCACACAGTTTTTTCTCTTTTCGGATAGGGACCATGAGAAACTAGTGTTACACTGTGGTGACCTGGACCCGACCCACAACCTTCGCTCCGATCGATTGCGCAAAAACCATAAATCTCAAACCAACATCATTCAACTCATAGCATAAAGATAAATACAGCCACTAAGATCTAAAGCATTTGATATGTCCAAATTTCTGTGGAAACAACCCCAAA
>JAOVVI020008228.1:0-14324 GCA_028571085.2 Nepenthes alata
CATTCTTAATATAGAGAATCCATCTTACGGGGACGTATTAGAAAATATGTAATTTATAAATCTTAATATCATGTATTTTAGGAAATATAATTATTACCGTTTGTAATTATTTTAGGTTAGGAATTTCTTTTATTTTATTTTTGATTAGGCATTTATCTCTTTCCTTTTATATTTCGTGTTTCTTTTCATTATAAGGAGCTGTGCTCCTTTAGCTGTAAATTAGAAAACAGAAATACAATTAATGTTGCTCTGCTGTTCGCCTCTTCCCGAAGTCTGCACTTGAGTGCTTCCAGACTCTTCTGCTTCGTCGTCTCCATTGTCATCTCCTCCATCTTCATCTCGTCTGATTTCTTACAAACATAGCTTTGTTCTCTACTTTCCGTCTCCCGTGCTCTGCTTACTGATTTTTTGGCAAACTATTACCGATTGCATCAATAAACAAATAAAACCAAAATTTTTTACTTCCCAACTGCAAATATGTGGAATAATTTCTCATAAATTTGATAAATCAAACAATGAATTCAAATTAAAATTTTAAAGACTCAATAGAGTTATGGATTCATAAAAGTTTTCAAAAATTTTTACCTTCAACAACGGTTTGTAATGTGAATTTACCGTGATACTGGAAAGAAATAGAAGTTGTAGAAGACAAGTGATTAAAGATGTAGAATGTGAGTCTCGTGAAGAAATAATAAGTCGTGAGATGGTAAGAAAGAAAAGAAAGGGATGTAGAGAAGAGAGACTGATTCGAAGAAGTGATGAAGGAGGAATGAGGGTTTCGAGTGAAGAGAGATGGGGATGAAGATTTGAATCAAGAGAAAGTGAACAAGCGAAAAAAATGGGTTTTCAATCGAAAAATTAGTCGAGTCGAAAGATGAGGGAAAAAGGGAGGGTAAATTAGGAATAAAAAGTTTTAATTGTGGGAATAGTTATTTTTATATATTCAAAAATTAAAAATATTTAAAAAAATATGATATTTTTTAATTTTTAAAATTTGAGACTAAATATTTTTTAAAAAATATTTATTTTGTGTTAAAGTATAACTAAAAAAATACTTATTTCACTATAAATAATATAAAAATATAATTTTTATTTTTACTAATTAAATATTTTATTAGTTTTAATTTATTGGGATATCTTTAGGCCTACAAATAAGAACAAATGGTTAAAGAGGTAGAAGCTTTCATTAATCTTTAGGCCTACTCGGTTAGTAAGGGAATGGGGATCCTGCTTCTTCCCATTTTTTATTTGTCTCTGCTTCTCTCTTTTTAACAATTGGATTAAAATTTAATAGCTAAAATTTTAACATATTAAAAATATTATATATAATTAATTTTTAAAGTTTTTTATTATAATATTAATATTTAATAAATATTAAATTAAATATTAAAAAAATTTTAATAAAAAATTATATTTAAATATTTTTATTTAATATTTAAATTACCACCATTAGATTAAAAATAATCCAATCATGATAAATAAAAAAATAGAATCCTGCTTCTCCCAAGGAGAAGTAGGATCCCCTGATCCCTCCCGAATCTGGTGAACGAGAAAGGTTGCAGCTGAATAATGAGACGCAGTAGCCTCACCTCCCGGCCAAAATACAATATAAAACAAAAAATAATAATAAAACAATTTAAAATATTTTTAATAGCAAAATTCAAATAGAATCAAAAGGCGTAAAAATGACTTTCTTATTTTTTATAATATAAACGATTTGGTATTTAATTATTTTAAATAAAAAATGCATTTACATATTTCTAATAATGATTCATCCCCATCAGAATAGATCAACACTCATCTCGTGAGGGAGCCCCCAAATCCAACGAGCGATGAGAGTTGCAGCTCACCAATGAGATGTAGGGGCTGCACCTCACAGCCCAAATAAAATAAAATTTAAAAAAAAATTTAATTAAAAAATTCACAACCGTTAGATTTTACTGTGAGGAGCAACGCCTAAACTCCGAATCCAAACTTTAATCTCCCCCTTTCCTCCCAAAGAAAGATCCCTCAATATTTTTTATGGCATTTTCCAACACAATCCATAAAAAATGAAGTGGGTTTACCACAATGTTTCCAACTCTACCTTAACCCACAACCCCAATAGACTAGGGCACATCCACAAGATCACTCTGAGCCCAGCCAACCCTAAACGTAAAAGGGAAAGAAAAAGGTATAAGAAAACCATACCCAAAAAAATACAAAAATATTATATGAAAATCTGTACTTAAAGGTTTACATAGCTTGATCCAGCCAGCCACCTAGCATCAGCCACAAACAGCCAGCTTGCTTCACTCGACCGGACCCCTCGCTACCCACGAATGGATGCACGAGGGACTGCAGGTAAACCCAGTTCGTCGTCAACCTGTCAAGCACAAGTCATGCAGCATGAGATTCTGGACACACATAGATACTGCAAACTGACCTTACAATCAAATACTAAATTAATGACCTTCTTCAATGTTTTCAAGCAAGTTTAGCGGCCAACATCATATGAAGAAGAAAGCTACTGTCTCATTGCATTCATTTAACAGAATAGAATCGATAGATCAAATCATTTTGAACCTTCCAATGACAACGTGCTCATTTACCAATGGAGGAACCAATATGTATATCATTACCTTGACGGGATCAATCCTTACCGTCTGAGTTCTCGGAGCACTCATATTCTACTTTTATGTGATTCAACTGGTAATAGATATTTCATGACTAACGGCGCAGTAATCTTTGTAGTGATATTATATCTATTAAGAAATAGAATAAGAATTTTATCTTTCTTAATTTAGAGAGTCTTGATATGGACTTTAACTCATTCATGATAGAATAGATAATAAGGGTATTGGCCTTTAATGTCTACACGGTATAGAACAGTAACATTTGTATTTTGAATTCCTAACAAGTTATTGAAACGAATTTTAGAACAAATACAACATATACTGTTAGATGCTAACCACTACCAGAGATGAAAGATTTAACCACCTCACTAGACAATGGTATATTACCAGCTTTATCTTACCACTCCTACACCATACAGAGTGTTCAAGAAAGCTAAGAAACCCTTTCAACCTTTCCTAGCTATAATAAAGAATCATACAGTTTTCCGTCAGAAGACGATCCACACCTATGCTAGCTAGTACAGAACTTCTCCCAGTCCAACTCCTAGTTTAGTAAGAGCAGCTCATACTTTGGCTCGATTCATCGACAGTCTAATCTAAACTAGTTATTCAAGAATATTTCATCTCGCCTTTCTTTAAAAAAAAAAATTAAAATACTGTCTAAATTTTTTTGTAAAAAAATCTCTAATGGATATGGCCAACGGAGATTGCTTTTGGGATCTTAGCATCCAATGGATTAAGTTAAACAGGAAAAGCAGCTACGTCTACCCAAAAGTGAAAGCCTAAGGCAGATGCAAATGTTGTCTTAAAATCTTACTGATGGGAACGAAGCAGCAGTGTTATAGATTTATATCATAGCAAGCAAAACCAGCCGATTCACATATGAAGCAAGTATGCAACTGCTACCTGGAAAAGAATCTGTCTGGGAAATCACAGGATGTCTGGAGTCTCCCGGTGTGGGCCAATTTTTTCAGAATGTGGCAATGGGACCGGACGATTTTTTTGACTGGAATAGGGTCACAGTAGTAGTGCAACTGTGCAAGGAAGCAGAGAACGAATAGCATAATATCTGATGTTAAGTGTAACCCGAATTTGTTTCATATAATTGGTCTGTTTGAAAGACTAAAAAATTTAGCGGTGCAACTTGGTATGATTTTTGAAAGAAGATTAGTGGTGGGTTCATTTGCAAGGGTTCCAGAGGGCCAAGCCCCCTGGGTATGAATATATTATTTTTGGATCCATCACTTTTCTCTATTTATTTCAAAGATAGTGAAACCTTTTACTGTGGTTTTTTTTCCTTCAAAATTTTTTCATGTAAATCTAACCTTTTATTGTACGATTATTTATTATTTTGCTATTGATAATTTTATGAATCCCTAACATCTAGCCAGCCAAAAGCATTAATGGCTAGTAAAATGCAGGTGACCCACTTTCAGATTTACTGCTACGGAGAGCAAGATAAATGGAACACCTCAACCGTAACTCATTCATTACTCCAAGTGGAAGGCATAGGGCCCTCGTGCCTCTTTCTTCTCCAAGCTCAGGCTATGGAAGAACCAACCAAGAAAAAACATATTCCTCTCATCTCCAACATGCATTTCTCAAAAAAAAAAAAAAATTAAAATATTCCTCTTCTGAGAAAGTAAGGCCAGCCACATTCAAGATAAAACACTAAATTTCTCAGCCGATTCCCCCAAAAGAAAAACAAAGGGGGCATGACTAACGTGTGCCAGTTGATGAACCGAACTCTACTCCCCTCGCAGAAGCACCTACAGCCCACCAGTGTCTAACTTAGCTTCGAAGCTCGTGCTTTGTGTTGTTTCTACACTACCAGGCATAGTTCATCTTGCCACCTTAGTTTTCCAGGCTGCATGGTTCTTCAGTAATTGTATCATCTCATCCTAGATCATTCCAAAGAGGGAATTTCATTCTAAGAGGAAAGGAAATCTACATTGCTTTTGCAAATTGATGTTTGCACTTGAAGGGTAAACTTTATTATACGATAGCAATCTTTTATGACAATCCCCCATTCGCCTCCTTTTGACCACTAGCATCTGCCTAAGGTCAAAACTCTACGTGAATTTCTGGGTATGATTCATATGATTGGACCTGTAGAAATAAAGCGGGCCAATGCTAATCGATGTCAACCAGGTTTTGTTTGGTCCAAAGCACTTATTGGGATCAGATTCTAATTTTCTAGGTCTAACAACATGTATCTTGTGCACTCCTAGTTCACTAGGATACACGCACTTGAACACTAGCAAAATCTACAGCAGGCAGCAGTAATCAGGAACGACGGATGTTGCTTCTCCTGATCTAGCCATTGGATTTCTAAATTCAATGAGTGAAATTTAAACCTCAAATAATTTCTTTTAAATAATTGTTTTTAAAACATTTTTTATATCGGATTTGATATTCGATAAATATTAATTTTATAAAATAAAATTTTAAAATATAACTATATTCATTATTTTTTTTATTTTTAAATCAAAACTATTAGGTTTTGATCCAATTGTTAATAAGCGAAAAGCAAATGCTACTTCTCCTTTGGAAGAAGCAACATACCCAACTCAGCAGTAATTGTGGCTTTGCAAATACTGCAAAAAAATTTACAAACCAGTTCTATCATAACACAGCCAACTCATCTCAGGTACAATAGAGATTCCTTTCTCATGAAAAATAAGGCTTTATCTTCATATTATCGGAACAAGCAGATGAGTTATTTACCTGGGCATTGGTTCTTCCGGCTGGAACTGCTGCTGGTCCAGTAGGTGCTGAAGGCAAGTTGAGTTCTGCTTCCAGATCAGATTCCTTATCAGCTTGAAGATATGAAGGAACTCCATGGCTTTCAGATTCCATGTCCATTTCCAAAGCGTCAAGCTCTGCATAAACAAATTATAAGCTTTGCAAGAAGCAGATGCTTCTTGTGTTAATCCTTAGCGGTGAAAAGAGCCTAAGCTTACCACCCATAAGTTCTTCCTCATCAATGTCATCAGGAACATTGTAGCTTCGTCCGAGTGTCTCTTGGATTTCAGAACTCATATCCATAAGGTCCATCATCTCATCTTGCAAATTCTAAAGAATAAAAGAAAAACAAGTAACCAGAATGAGGAGTTTTAAGAGAACTTTCAGCAAAGAAGCATAAATAAGTGAAAAATGACTGACGTCTATATCTTGAATTTTCACAGTCTTCATCATTCCTTTCAGATCCTTGTTTGCTGCTTTTAATGCAGTCACCTGAAAAGAAAAGAGAACGTAAGAAAGACATATCTAAGAGGAAAAAATGAAATTCCTGATTTTGTTGTCACCATAAATGAACATCACAAGACTAACACATTAGGTCGATATAAGATGACATATCTAACAGGAAAAAAATGAAATTCCTTCGGTAATGACAATGTAATCTCCTACTTCTCATGACGTAGGCAGAACGCATAAATCTGCCTCATCTGACTTTAAACATTTCCTGTGGAACACTACCAAGAGAAGATAATAATTTTTAACGGAAACAGCATCACCAAAACAGTGGCACTAAACATAACATCCAGTAAATCTTGGTGCACATCATAAGCATTGTAGGGTACAATGCATACCATTAAAAATCAAAATGGCTACTGTTTCAGTTCAACTTCGCACTTTTAAGTCCAGCCAGGGGAAAAGTAAAATTAACATTACTAGAATTTATAGAACATTAGATATAATTATATATTCACACACACACAAACACACATATACATGTAAATATATGAGACCAATGCATAATTTTAATCAATCACCCATCATATGCTGAAGACTTATTGTCATGAATCAGAATTGCATAACAAACACTTCAACTTTAGGCCTGAATATGAGAATTTAATCATGTTTTGTCCAGGGTCACATATCATCAAATGCTGATATCCCACAATCTATGTAATTTTAAGAGTTTGATTTGGAGCACAATTTCTAGATACAAAAAGCAGTCCCTCCAATCATGAACAAACAGAACATATAGAAATCCTACAATAGTAAGATTCCAGCATATTACAATGCCAAATGCAGATTATAGTAAAAACAATATTAATGACAATAAATCAGTAATCCATACAGTTTGCTGAGCATCCTTAATACCCTCGGCAGCAAATGCAACTTGATCAAGGTTGAATGTCTGGTTGTAGAGCATATCACGCTGCCCCTCATACCTGTGCAAGAACAAGACAGATAAAAGTAGAAAAAAGGCAATGAAACTTCTTGCATTGGACAGGCTTATATTAATTTCAAAATATTTAAAACCAAGCTTTATAATAACTTCTTGGAAACATATAAAAAGAGGTGGCCTAATGCACAAGATATCACATTGCGGGCTCTAAGAAGGATAAGATATGCACAACATTATTCATGCATTACAAAGAGGTTGCTTCGGTTGTTAGAACTTCATGACCTTTTAAGTCACAATGAAGCGCATAAGAAGCATTTACTAATCATACTAAAAAAAGGCTAATTAGGCCTACAAAAGGAGAGCTAAGCCTAGAAAATTTGGAGTCTTAAGTAACCAAAAAGGACAGGAATATGCTTCAATTTTTAGAGGAAATCACTATATGAAGTAGGTTAGTTATAAAAATCAAATCATACTTCATCATCAATGTCCAAGCCTTTTTTGGTCAAACCCTACCCTATCTTTAAACCTCAACCAATTTACTCATTCTCAGAAAACATTCCACATCTCATCTTTTCTACAAGCAATTTTTAAATCACGAAGGAGAATTTTCATAGATTTTAACATTAAGAATTACACTATTAATTCATCTTAACATTCTATTTTCAACTACATTTCACTTTTTGTATTACATCAAGACATGGATTGATCTTAACCATATACTCAAGGTAAGGACTTAGTCTATCAATTTAACATGAAACAGCATTAAGAGGGACTCCAATTAACCGTTTGCCACCACTTGTCGGCCTCTTGTCTTATCAACCATGTCAAAAGTCAACTATACTAATGTGGCCAGCCTGCCCAATTTTCAGTCTCCTCGGTATGTCTTCATATCCTCTCTCCACCCCAAAACAAAAAAAGACATTGTGTAACATTATATCCCAACCTACCTACATTCTTGTTTCCATACAGCCAGAAGCACAACATCTTGCTCCAAGTCTAGAACCCTTCTATTCGTGATGCACCCTGTTCACCCTCATGCCCATATTATAAATTATTTTCAACAAAAAACTTGCTTATTTAGCACAATGTTAATAAACAACCTATCCCAACAACTATTCACCTCCCACAACAAAGCTATTTTTTTTTTGCCCATTTGGTATGTACAAGGACAATATCATTATAGTGGATACCAAGCAGGCATCTCATTTAAGCACAAAATAGACATATGCACAAAGAGATAAAGAATTATAAGCAAAATTTCATGCATTAAGTTAGTTTCAACATGTCAAAGGTACAATGGGCATAATATAAACTCAGGCACAAAAAACCAGCTTGCTGACAGATAAGCACCATTAGCCTCAGCAAACCCACATGAAAGGCATGATAATGATTTCTTTTGACAGACATAGAAGGATGGGAAGTTGGTGGGGACTGAACTCAAGCAACCAGAAAGCAAATAAATAGTTTAGTAATCTGCCAGTAGGCATCACTTAAACACTCAAATGGAGAGCATGAAAAAAGTAAGCCCCAACTAACAAGTACGCAACTCCAAAGCTACATATCTAATACTTTACTATTTCTAGGAGATTCTATTAGATAAAACAAAATTAGAGGTAGGTCAAATAACTTTGCAATGCAATAATGCTGGAAGATAAGCACATACATTCGCTTCTGCTTCAAAACCCTCATGGCCCGTGCCTTCACAGCTTCTTGGGCAGGACCTGGACGTGTTTTCTTTATCTGCTCTTTGTATCTAGCAAGTTCAGCATCAAGCCTTTTGATCTTATCATCCACATTTTCCCCCCTTTTATTAATCTAACAATGGATCAGGACAGTAAACTCAGCCAGGAAAGTAAAACAGACATCATAAAATCATATCATGACCTTAATTTATCTATGTTGATGAAACTATAAAACACAGCAACAGTGCACATGCCAGTTGCAAACATTGTTAAGAGTCTTAATGCCCATTTGGCCAAGATTATAGAATAGCTTTATGATTCCAAAAGAAAATTCTTAAGCAAACAGGTGTCTTGAAAGTTCAAAAAGCTCTTTTGGACAAGCTAAAAATGTCCGAAAAACCTTTTAAAATTACACCCTGGAGCTTCCTTAAAATAGATTTACCAACAAAACTTTTGAATAAGAAGAAGCCAGGGGAAAAGAGCCCTTAATGTTCAAATCTCAATCAATTACATCAAACGTAAAATAAATATAGACCAAGCTGATACCAAGGTCTATCAACCGAATTTATTATCAAGGTTATTCAAAAAAGTCAGAAAGGTGGAGTAGAAGATAAGGCACAGCTGACGAATCCCATCCAGCAATATGTCAAATGCTCCTGAATTAGAAGGTTCTCCAACCTTCAAAGCAACGACGCACATTAAGGTAGCCAACTCTTTAATTCTATGACTTAATTAATGATTGAACAATATTGCTTACCTGACACAGATTCAGTATACAACATACATTTAATCTATATATTCAGCTAAAAGTTTCCAGTTCTCGATAAATCAGATAAACTCAGTAGCCAAACTGAATCTGGACTAAATTGAATCACACTTTGAATCAAGGTGGCCGACATTTCTCAAATTTATATTGGGGCAGGCCTGTGACTAACACTTTAAACCCAGTGGGCATGTGTTTGGGGGCGTGGTAGAGTACAAAAATCATTCCTAACCCTCACCTAACAAGCTCAAGCTTTTTGGGTGAATAATTTTTCAACATGCCGCATAAATTCAAAACTCACGTCACATTCAACGTAAAAAAATAAAGGGTGGACACCCTCCTGAATTTTGGATCAGACTTATCGATGAATTGATTTGAAATTCAAAAAATTGCCAACATTTTAATCAAAAGAAGAAAAACAGATAGCCAGGTAGGCGGTAACTTAGAGTCAGAGAAATGTAAATCAAAACAATGCTAATGTTCTCGCAAAATTCAAAGCAATGACCCACGGTGAGGCGGTCAATTTTCTGAGTCCCTGCCTACTAATCATGAATTATTTATTGAAACCTGCTTTTCTCGAAACAGAGTCAAGCGTCAAATTTTAATAAACTAAAACCCCAAACAAAGACGAGCAGCCGAAACCCTAACTGAGATTCAGAACAAACCGTGATTTCAACGTAAAAGATACCAATTTATTGGTATCATATCGATTAAATCGGTAAAAATAAAATGTAAGCATTGAGAGAGTATAGAGGGGGAACCCGATCAGAGGAGTCTTGGATAGACGGAGGAGGATCTTTCTCCTTCTTTGCACCGAAAATTCTATGCATCGTTTCCCCTTTTCCCTCTTTTCTTCAACTTCTTCTCTGCAGTCTTCGAATTTGAACCTAGTCCTTCAAAGTGGTCTGAGATTTCACAATTCAACTAAACGCCGGAGGGGAGAGCGGATCAGAAAACAGTAAAGAAAGAAAATCACAAGCGAGAACGCAAGGCAAATTATTGACGAATCCGGCGACCCTCGCCGAGAAAGCGATACAAGCAGGAAAATTCCAAGAATTTGAACAGGAAACGATGTAGAGCGATGGGTGACTGTAGGTTTATGAGTCCTGTGCCGTGAATGTCACGTATTTGTCCTATCAATTATTATTAAATAGCAAATAATCAACCACTTGAACTAAGATTTAGATTTTTGTTTACCATTCGTCATGATAATATTTTTGAAAATAATTTAATAAAATTTGAGATAAATTTCTAAGAATTATTATAAATGTTGTTCATTGAATATAATTATCAAATATAAAAATATAATATACTGTATAAGGCTTTTGAAAAGGGCAAAATATTGTCCTCAATAGTGCATGGAATGACACCACACATAAATATTAAAGTCTAATATATGGTATATGCATTGATTATATTATACCGATATTTTTAAAAAATAAATAAATACCTTTTATTATATTAATTAATTTTTTATAATACTGTTAATTTTATATTATGATAAAACATATTATGTTTTGAAGTCGTAGATTTAGATCGAAAGATATCAGTCTGAAAGCTAATGTTTGATTTATTAGAAACCGTTAAATATTACCGATTTAGAATATTTTTAGGCTATTAAAGAAATATTATAATCATAACTTATTAAATAAATACCCAAAAAAAAAGGTATAGCTAAATAATTGAAAGATTATTTAGTCCAAAAACCCACATTTAATATAATGATAAGCAATTATTAAGCCTAAAACTCATCATTTTAAGAGGCTGGTGGTGTAGGGAATCATCCAAAGCTGTTCATTAAATCTACATTAATATATGTAACAGTCAAAACCTTAACTTTTCATCTCTATTTATTTGTAAAGGGCATTAACCCTTTACATGGCCCCTTAATTTGTAAAATCTAAATGTCACAAACTTATCCAAGGCATCTTATCCCTTCAAACACATAAAACCTAAAGCACCATCCTTCAAAATATGTTATTCTTATATCTTTAAATTCTTATTTGAATTTGTTGTATGTAAATTCGAGTAAAAGATATGAAAACTCAATTTAAAAACTCTGATCAAATCCTAATTCATATTATATATCATCATATATGCATAATCACAAATAATTTTAGTATTTATTTGTCCCCGTCACTTTTAGATTCATCATCCTCGATGCAATTCAACGATGGGTCAACTCAACAACCTAATGTGTTGTGCTTGATACCACCCGTTCTATATCGGACTGTATCGGGCACAATGATGCAAGACATTAAGCAACTATACAAATTATTTAATGAGAGTTTATGATAATGAAACCTATTAACAAATACACACAACCACCACAAAAGCTATGTAATAAGTTGTATTATTAGGCACTTATTTTTTTAATTAAGATCCAAGAAAACTTTTCATAAGAAAGAATATACAGTATAATACGAAATTCCCACTATCTTCATAAGATTAGAGAAATGGTCAAATCATTTTGAATCAATTGAAAAGTGATTTTTTCTTACATTATACAAAAAAATGTTGTCAAATAAAATCCATAATGCCCAATATATCTACCTAAATCTCCAGCAATTGCCTTATGATAACAATTTCAAACTGATGGAGTGATCCAAGATCACTTTAAACCTTCTTCAATCACATTTAACCAGACCATGCTTCTCCCTGCGCCCAAAGGAGGCCATGGCTCCTGAAAGAGCTGCCGATGGGCAGAATTCTGAGCTTCCAGACCGCATAAAAAATTTGAACAGCTAAGATTATAAATAGGTTTTATACATTTAATGGAAGAGCTGCGGTGTCAAAATCTGTAAATGGGAGCTTAATGATTCAAAAAGACATCACTTCTTCAAAAATGTGTATAATGGCAAGAAAATTTCCATCAAGAAAAACGTCTTTGAGCATTACTGCAATCCTTGGTGGCAACAAAACTTCACAATAACGACCAAACAACTGCTGAATTTAACCAGCACTAGAGAAACAGAACAGTTAATCCCATTAAAACTAGTTCCCAGACAAACACAGACTATAGCAACTTCAGTACCTCCTTCCAAGTCCACCACCGCCACGAGAGAAAGCAGGTGCAGGAGCCACAATCTCAGGTTCAGCTTTAACAACACCAGGAAGCTCGGTCATTCCAAGAGCTGCAAGCATTTCAATAGTCTCAGGATCGACGGCAATTGAATCGGTCTTAATGGCAGACTCAGCAGGGACAAAGTCCATACGTCGCTCGCGCTCTTCCTCTTGCAATTTCAGCGAGATTCCCCGAACAGGGCCCTTTTGGATACGCTTCATCAGGTGAGTGGAGAACCCGGCAATCTTGTTGCGCAAACGCTTGGAGGGAATGATGGCAACCTCCTCCAAGATCTTCTTGTTGGTATGGAAATCTAACGTCATCCGAGAATAATACTTTTCAATGACTTGGCGAGAAGACTTTTTCACAGTCTTGGTGCGAACGCGACCCATCTCTGCAGCCTTTGAGCAACTTACCTGGGAATGAAAAGTGACTCGTAGCATTATATCAGGAGATCAAGTGAGATGATCCTTCATCGGGCAGCATGGAATACAAAGTTTTTTTTTTTTAAAAAAAAAGGTAAAATCTGAATGTTCTTGCATTTTTTATGGCAAGGAAGAAAAATAAATCTATAGATGCCACCCAGAGCTCAAACAAATGCCAGAGCTTAAATCCAGAGCTCAAACAAATGCCACCCAGAAGGAGCTTAAATCTGTTATAGACTATTCTACTTAGATATAGAAGAGTTAACCTAAACTCCAGAAGATAAATCCATTAATTTAGGAATATATCAATCGTGGGAAATATATAATTCTCTACATTGCGAAGGTAAAATTATATATATATATATATATATGTGACCTCTCATAGCTCAAGGGGAAGCAGATTCAGGGTGCTGCAACTCTCATGGAGAAATAGTCCATACTTTTCTCAATCTCAACCATCCATATATAAACATGATTTATTTCTTATGAAATAAAAAAAATTAAAATAACTAGAAATTTGAATCTATTATGTCGCTAGTGTTCCAGCCTAATGTTTCACCAAAATAACTAGAAATTTGAATATATTAAGTTGCTAAATAGCAGAATGAGATAAACTCTATCACAGAATAATCAATCCCTCGTTTAGAGGATGACGAATTAAACCAAACACCCGTCCTTCAGCTGATCCCAATCAAGTAATTTTGATCTTTCCGTAGCCCATTTTAGTGAAGTAACATCGAAACGAATTAAGCTGAGACACCGTCGATAAAAAGGGTCATATAGAAACAACATGACAAAGAATTGTTAATCTCTGGTTCCAGTATTCTTCGCAATAATCAAAACACAAAGATCTAGAAATGGAAGCTACATAGCAAATAAAACTGACAGGAAAAAGAGAAATAGTATGCACATTGACGCCTAATCTCAACATATAAATCAAACTTACTGTGATGTTCCATGATCACAACGTCATCGACGGTCACAACAGAGAACAGAACAACATATAACATCCCAAATATAGCCTTTATCATGACGATTAGAACACCATCACGAATGAAAACAATTGCGTTGGAGATGTTGAAGGTTCTAACATAACAGAGAAAAATTAGAGACAGAGATAGCAGTATTACCTGATGGGGGAGAGGGAGGGAAGCGAATCACAGAGAGATTGCAAGTCGGCCGCAAACACGAGAGAGAGAGAGAGAGACTAAGAATTAGGGTTTCACTCCGCTACTCCTTTATCTGCTGCGACGGACACATTTGCTTATCATGGACCTGCAACGGACACTGCGTGAATAGAAAGGCATGCGAATTTGGGCCTGACTTCCACAGGAAAGCCCACCAACTAAGGCCCACTATCCATAGCATAGGTTTGGACTTTAATCAACAAATAGTATATATTTTCAATTAAATTTGCAAAATTTAATATGTTATCAAATAACCAAAATGGAGATGAATATTGTATATTAATATTATAGGTAATATAATTAAAATAAATCACAGTGGTCACAGAGTTAGTTAAATTATTTTTATCCGATTTTAAAATAATATTATACCTGCATGATGCGTACCTGGATCCGACTTCGAACAGATTCGGATTCTCTTGGGTAGATGGACCCGGCTCCGTTCACCGAGTG
>JAOVVI020008229.1:0-14324 GCA_028571085.2 Nepenthes alata
AGGACAAGGATGGAAAGATGGAAGTTATGCTTTGATGAAATCTGCATCTTCCCAAGTAGAATCTTCAATTAGGAAGTATGTAATCATTTTGTCCAGCATGCACAAGACGAAAAATATAAGAATTTCTCATCAGTTGAAGCAAGTGTTCGTTAAATAGAAACATGATTTTGTCATCCTGGGGACTTTCTTCCTACGGAGAAAAATGTGAAGAACAAGATGGATTTTGGAAGTAGCAGGAAGTTGAAGCTTGTAATTAAGTTGCATTGTCAATTTTTTTCCATAACACGAAATGGGCCATAATATTTTACTACCCGCTTGAGGTTTCTGTGGGAAAGAGAGGTCTGATGGTATGGCTTATTGGAACTATCGTTCAGTTGAACCTCTATATGGTACTTGTCTGCATATAATTTTAAGCTAAGGTTCTTCTCTCTGAGGAAACATTAAAAATTGTTATGTCATGGAGTATTGCATGAGCTAAAACCATTGGAGATGATTCAAGAATATCTATTAGCATTTGGAGAGGGTCATAATCTAAAGGAAGGATATATTTTAAAGATTGTAAGGTAAGAAAAATTTTATCGCCATTATAAAAATGCTACCGCTAAGACCATTGTCTTTATCTATGACTGACCATGTATCACAAGTAACTTTCTACATATTGTTTCGAATATTCATTTTGGCTATTAGTTTAAGGTGATGAATTGTGTTAAAATGAAGTATAGACCCTAATTTTAATGATTGTTAGACCAAGCTTGTAAAAATTCTCTCTATGAAAAAAAGAAACATTTAGGCGGATCATATAACTTGACAAAATGATCCAAAACTAGGTGGGTGCCTTTATTTCAATTAAGAGATGAGAATGAGGAATAAAATACAAATATTTAGAAAATCGGCATGTTACTACCACAATAATGGTCTTACCATTCCAACGAGGTAGCCCCTAATCTTATTCCTAGCCTGCTTTGAAACTAGAAGTGGCTAAGATTACCTACCTAAGGTAGTTTTGGTACCATATTTGTTTGGCATATGTCAAAAGCAATGGTGACTTTCAAGAGTACTAATAAAGACCAGACTAATAAAATAATTGTCTTATTCTTCGATATATGGGAAGAACTCCAAAATGTCCTCTCAAGATAGAAATAATCACTTCAAAACACACACACACACACACACACTCTCTCTCTCTCTCTCTATGTGTGTGTATATTTGTACATGATGTGAGTTTGTTCATATTAAGAAGCTAAAGTCCTATTATGGATTATGGTTAAAGCATTTAGTGAAAAGAAAGTTTTATGATCAAGACATAATTTAGTGCATATATTTTTATATTTTTTTCATCAACTTTTTGTTAAACTGTAGTAATATATATAATAAAATCTTTATTGGTTTGGACATTGCAGTTACTGAGAGAGAACAATTTCAAACAAACGATAGCCCCAGTGAAGGTTGGAGATGAAGAAATCACATTCGAGAAGGTTCAAACAACGGTGAAAAGAGCAGTTCACTACGTTTCAGCTTTACAAGCTAGCGATGGTCATTGGCCTGCTGAAAATTCTGGTTGTATGTTCTTCATGCCCCCCTTGGTAAGTTCCGTACTAACCCATTCTAGTGTCACTCAATGGTTTTACATAGTCGACACTATTTTTTTTATCATAAATTTTTAGAAAAATTATAGTGTCACAATTACTTTTTATGTGCTTTGTAGTCTTTCATTACATTTTAATAAAAAATGCAATAACAAAAGAATAAATTTTGACAAGGAGGTCGGCTACACAAGCCCAAAAAATAGCCCAAACATGAAATGTAGTATCTATTGGAATCTAGGAGATCATGAATATCAAAGCAAAGATGAGGAAGGTTAAAGAAAAATAAATTAAAATATTCTCCTGATTTGACAATATTTAACTTATACTTAAATATTTTAAATTATTAGTGTACTAGATAATTAAGGAATAATCTATTTTAAATTATTGTTGTATTAGATAATCAAAGAAGAATATCTATAATTAATACTTTTTCTAATTCTCACTTCTCTAATTTTATATTTTATCGATATTAAATCACGGAGAACATTAGGAGCATTAGTGGTATATTATGTAGCCTCGGCTCCCTTATCCTTTTATTTATTGTTGGTTGATATATTTATGTGAATAAGTAGTGGATAATTGTTCTTCCAGTTTATCTTTACTATTTTCTACGCTATCAAAAATTAATTTTTTTTCCTAAATAATACCAAAATATGGCCTAATTATCGTAATGGTAATATAAAACACAATCCTTAAAGATAACGATAACACCAATCAGGCATGAACCTATTGATATGCCTCGTATTTCTACTATAGGATACAAACTAAATGGGCAAACCTTTCTCTAGTTGTCTCAATCTATCATGATGTTCATATGCAACAAAGGCAATGATGATTATCTCCCATTAAATGCTCCTACCCCAAGTAGATATTATCCCAAATTCAAGTGTTGAAATGACCAAAATAATATGGTCATATCATAGTTGATTTGGAAAAAAAAAATTTATTCTCTATGAAACCACAAAAGAAATTAGGGATGAAGTAAGAGAAATATACTCATCAAATAACAATTTATTAAAACTTTAAAATTATATGTATTATCCATTATTTACATCAGTAGGATTTTCCAAACACTATGCTTGCTTGGCTTTGGCAACGATTGGATATGTTTGAAACATAAGATTGTGATTGCTTGACCGATGGAGCATAATACAAAAAACCTTGACGAAGTACAAGGCAAAATAATGGGAATAATATCACTTCGCAACTTTTGGGAATTTTCCTGTAAAATTCGCTGAGAGGGGAGCCAAAAGAGGTTCATGATTGATTCACTTCTGGCCACTGAGAGCTCTGCCCTTACTCCAAAAAGGCCTCAATTTCATCATCCCTATAACAGCAAACTAAAGAAGCAAGGAAGACCGTGGTGCGATCATTGTCACAAAATGGGACACATCTAGAATGTATGCAAGAAGATACATGGCCAATCAGCAAACTGGAAGCCTGAACAAGCACTTGATGGCTGTGGGTTCATGACCCACAATGAAGAAAACAGGCACCCAAGACCACTCTTTTCAACAAAGAGTAACTTGAACTCCTTCAAAGAATTTTTAGCCACCAACCTAGCTCTTTAATTCTCGACCAAAATACCACAGGAATTGGTTCCATTGTTCAAACACGTAACTTGCACATGGCTTTGAGTGCCCAAGTGAAGAAAAACAACCCTTGAATATTGTTAGGAATTGACTACGTATTTGAACCGTAAGGGAACACGAAATAAACTATGTCAAGCACACAACAAGCAATCACAAGTAATAAAGGCACGATTTTTATGTGGAAAACTCTCTATAGAACGAGGGAGAAAAACCACGAGACATTGTGTTCGAAACTTTTCACTAATAGCAGTTTATCGGTTACCCAAATCACAAATCTCAAGAGTCACGACCTCTTGATTCAAACAACCCGTATAAGAAATATAAAGTGAAAGAGTAGAGATTAAATCCGGCAGATATTCTTCTCGGCAATAAGAACTTTGTACGTGTGATTGGCGGAGACTGGAATTTAATTCAAAATCCAACCGGAGGCTCAAATCTTCATCTTCTCCTTCTCCTCTCTCTTTCTCTTCTTTTTCTCTCTGAAATGGCGCTCAAAAACTGATCTTCAAACCATAAAATACAAAGTGCACGTTTTATAAAAACAGGCGCGCGCTAGAGCACCCGTCGAGCTTGCATTGGGCGCAGGTCGCGCTCGAGCGCCATTCGGGTGCAGATCGAGTGCATCGGTTCTGGAATTTTGACTTGAATGCAATTCAGGCGAGTATCGAGCGCAATGCTACTGGAAAGTGCACCTCGAGCACCCGTCAGGCGCAACTTGAGTTTTCATCATGTAGTGAGAATATTTGCCTTCATCCGCCACGCCAAGTGGGTATGGGCTCACACGGGAGTGACCCATAACCCAACAAACTTTTCCTCATGACCGTGTAGGGCCATTCATTGTCATCCTGGTAATAGAATAGCAAGTTTCAAGCTTCCCCTTTTGCAATATTTTGGTCATCATATCCGATCCATTCTTCTCGGTTCTAACCTATTCTAACACTAACAATCCTGTGTCAACGACATTCCGCACCCAGTGATACCTCACATCGATATGCTTTAATTTGGAATGAAATGACGAGTTTTTGTAAAGGTGAATCGCACTTAGATTATCACAAAGTAACACATATCGCTCCTGCTTGATACTAAGTTCTCGAATGAATTTCTTCATCAATAACATCTCATTACTTGCCTCCGTTATAGTAATGAACTCCGCTTCAATAGTGGAGAGAGTAACACACCTATGCAATTTCGATTGCTAGGAAACGGCTTCTCTTGCGAACATGACTAAATATCCCGAAGTAGACTTCCGTGAGTCAATATCACTCGCCATATTTGCATCAGTATACCTAACCAGAAGTGGCATGTTACTTCCAAAGCACAAATACAGTTTAGAAGTTCCTCGGAGATACTTTAGAATCTATTTTACTACGGACTAATGCCCCTTACCGGGATTTGACAAGAATCGACTGACCACTCCAATAGTATAAGTTATATGTAGCCTCGTATATACCATGGCATACATTAGGCTACCCACGGCTGAAGAATAGGGTATGTCTTTCATGTATGCCTTTTCATCTTCGGTAGAAGGACATTGACAATTGTTCAACTTGAAATGATTGGCCAACAGTGTGCTCACTGATTTTGACTTTTTCATATTGAAACTTTGAAGCACTTTCTCCACATAGCTCTCTTGTGACATCCATAGCTTCTTTGATTTACGGTCGCGAAAAATTTTAATTTCCAAAATTTATTTCGTCGGTCCCAAATCTTTCATAGCAAAGGACTTCCCAAGCTGTCATTTTAACTCCATGATCTGAGAAGCATTACGCCCAACTATCAATATATCATCCATATAGAGTAAGAGAATAATAACATTATCATTTGAAAAAGTCTAAATAAAAACACAATGATCCGAGGTCGTCTTCTGATAGCCCTGATCCACCATGACAGACTCAAACTTCTTATATCATTGCCTTGGTGCTTGTTTCAATTCATACAGACTTTTCTTGAGATGTCACACTAAGTTTTCCGTCACCTTGACCAGGAATCCCTCCGGTTGCTCCATGTATATTTCTCCTTCAAGATCACCGTGAAGAAATGCCATCCGCACATCCATCTGTTCTACCTCCAGGTCAATAACAATAGCCAATCTGATCACCATTCAAATAGAAGACATCTTTACCACTGGTGTAAAGATTTCGTCGAAGTCAATACCCTTCCATTGATTGAAGCCCTTCACAACCAGTCTCGCTTTGTATCTCGGTTGTGAGCTATTTTTATCTGTCTTAAACCTGAAGACCCACTTGTTTTTCAACGCTTGTCTTTCCTTTGGCAACCTCGCCAACTCAAACGTGTGATTTTCATGCAGTGATGCCATCTCTTCTCGCATAACTTCCATCCACTCCGCCTTGTATTCGTCCGCCATTGCTTCCTCAAAGCATTCAGGCTCTTCTTCG
This sequence comes from Nepenthes alata, assembly GCA_028571085.2. NCBI lineage: Eukaryota > Viridiplantae > Streptophyta > Magnoliopsida > Caryophyllales > Nepenthaceae > Nepenthes > Nepenthes alata. The sequence continues at coordinate 5,575 of JAOVVI020008229.1, forward strand.
TTTGTGAGTAACACATACTTCTCGGCTGACAGATGAGTAGAGGGTCTTCGTTCTCTCGTGGATTGTCGGAGTAGAGTAGTCTCGATAGACTCGGCAGTATCAGGAGGAATAGCCTCATCCTCATCTCTATCGGGCACTGCAGTCTCATGATCTTCTTCATCTTCAGTATTGCCTTGACTTTTAATCTGATGATGAACAGGTGCCGGTGTCAGATCTGAATCACATGCTCGACTGTCATCATTCTTGGAGATAGACTCTGAACCTTTGTCGATATCCTCTATAGTCTCGTTCTCGACAAACACGACATCCCTAGATCGGACCAGCTTCTTCTCAATCGGATCATACAGTCGATATCCAAACTCATCTTCTCCGTAACCGAGAAATATACACTGTCTAGTCTTTGACTCCAGCTTGGTCCTTTCATTTTTGGGAATGTGAACAAAAATCTTACATCCAAATACCCGCAAGTGATCGTAGGATACGTCTTTTTCGGTCCATATCTTTTCAGGCACTTATCCATTCAAGATACCGTGCGGTGACAAATTGACGATATGAGCCACGACCCTCAAGGCTTTCCTCCAAAACGAGCCAGGGAGCTTCGCCTTCGAAAGCACACATCGGACCCTTTCCATCAAAGTCTCATTCATTTGTTCGGCCACCCCATTTAGTTGCGGTGTCTTTGGTGGAGTCTTCTGATGACGAATTTTATGAGATTGGCAATACTCATCAAACGCTTCGATGTACTCCCCACCATTATCACTACGGATGCATTTCAGTTTCTTTTCCGGTTGCCCTCAACCAAGGCGTGAAAATGTTTGAAGAACATGAAAGCTTGATCCTTTGATTTCAGCGGATACACCCATAGTTTTTGAGAACAGTCATCAATGAACGTGATGAAGTAAAGTGCTCCTCCAAGAGTCTTCACCTTGAATGGGCCACATAAGTTGGTGTGGACCAATTCAAGAAGATCAGTATTCATTGTAGATGAATTACCATAGAAAAAAATCCGTCGTTGCTTTCCTGCCATGCAATGAGAACAAGTCTTCAGTTGAGCTATTTTTACACCCCAGAGGAAAATTTTTCTGGCTAAACAGTTCAGGCCCTTCTCACCCATGTGGCTCAACCGACGATACCACAAATCTGAAAGCTCCTCATCTCTAGCAGCATGCACAGCTCCCGCTGTAATCGAGGCTTGCAACACATAGAAGTTAAAAACTTTTCTGCCCCGAGCCACAACTAGTGACCCTCTAGTCAGCTTCCATACTTTTGCGCAGAACATGCTACAAAAACCCTCATCATCAACTTGCCAGCCGAGATCAGATTCAGTCAAATATCCGGGACGTGTCTAACATCCTCAACAGTAACTTGGTTCAATTATTTATGGTGAGACACACATCACTATAGCTAGCAATGTGGGACATACCTTCATTGCCCATTTTTAACACTCCGAAGTCGCCAGGAGTGTATGATGTGAAGAACTCTTTCCGTAACGTGACATGAAGTAAAGCATCACTATCCACCACCCAGCTTGTGTCAAGATCAACCATATTTACAATCTCATCCTTCTGACAAACCAGCCAAAGATCACTTCTGGTAACAATAGTAGCTCTTTCTTCATCTCGAGTCTTGCCAGCCTTCTTCTCATTACTTTTAGTATTTTCTCACTTCCACTTGTAGTAATGTTTCTTGATGTGTCACTTCTTTCCACAATGATGTCACTCGAGGTTCTGATAGCTCGATCTGGATTTACTTCGGCCCTTCTCTATAGGCTTAGGACCACACCCTTTATTTCTTTCCTGTGACTTGGAGAGTAATACTTCGGAGTGCATAGAGGAAGAACTCTGTGATCGACGTCTCATCTCTTCATTCAACACTGCTCCCTTTGCTATATCAAGAGTTACCACGTCGTTTGGAGCTGAATTGGCGACAGTAATCCTTACCACCTCCTAGGAGTCTGGTAAAGTAGTCAGAAGCCACAAACACAGTAACTCATCATCAAATTTTATACCCATGCAACTCAATTGATCAACACATCATTGAAACTCATTTAAGTGATCGGTGACAGATGAGCCCTTCTTGCAACTCACTTGCATAAGTTTCATCAAGTGAAATAATTTATTGTTACTGGTCTTTGAGGCATAAAGTATTTCAAGTTTTTGCCACAAAGTCCTTATATGTGTCTCATTTTGGATGTGATTATATACATTGTCATCCACAAATTGCCTAATATAACCACCAAAATCTTCCTCGGACTTTGATTTTGATTTTTACGTAGCAAAAATCGGATGGTGCATCAATTTCACAAACAGCAAGTCTTTCATCTTACTGCGCCAAATATCATAGTTCATACCATTCAAACACATCATCTTATTTTCGGCCTCCATCGATTCAAACAAGTCACAATACCCAACACGAACCAAAATCTTTGATGCCACTTGTTAGAATTAATTTCTTATTTAAATCGTGAGGAAACACAAAGTAGATGATAGCATGTACACAATAAACAATCACAAAAAGTAAAGGCATGATTTTTACGTGGAAAACTCTCTATGAAACGAGGGAGAAAAACCACGGGATACAGAGTCTAAAATTTCCACTAGTAATAGTTGATCGGTTACACAAATCTCAAATCACAATAATCAATATCAACATGCTTTGCACAGCCCGTATAAGAAATATAAAGAGCAAGAGTAGAGGTAAAACCCGACAGATGTTCTTCTCAGCAGTAAGAACTTCGTGCGTGTGATTACTGAAAACTGGAACTTGAATGAAAACCCAACCGGAGGCTCAAATCTTCATCTTCTCATTCTTTTCTATCTTTTCTCTCTTTTTCTTCTCTAGAACGGCGCTCAAAACTGATTAGAATTGACCTAAAATGTAAAGTACGCGTTTTATATAATAGGCGCGCGCTTGAGTGCCCGTCGAGCGAGCATCGGGCACAGGCCTGCGCTCGAGCGCCATTTGGGTGCACAGCGAGTACCATGCTATTGGAATTTGGGATCGAGTGACATTCAGGCGAGCAACGAGTCGAGGCTTACTGGAAACGCGGCTTCAGCGCCCAACTGACGCAACTCAAGCCTTCCTCATGCGGTGAGAATATTTACCTCCATCAGCCACATCAAGTAGGTATGGGCCCACACAGAAGTGACCCATAACCCAACAGATCAAATTATCGGATATAAGAATGACCAGATTGCTAGAATACAAAATATTAATATATCAAAAAATTACGCAATTAATAAAGTCAAACGGTTAATATTAACGAATTGTTACATAAACCAATGGATGAACGGCTAGAGCAAATCAGCAGTTAATATGCCTAACAAATAGGCATTAGATTGGAATTTATAAAGCAGTTGGGTCATTCAATAAATGGTTACATAAACCAATGGATGAACGATTAGAGCAAATTAACAGTTAATATGCCTAACAAATAGGCATTAGATCGGAATTTATAAAACAGTTGGGTCATTCAAATTTTAACTAATATAACTCATCAATCAATGTCCAATCATATATCTTCAGGAATGTTATGCTGCTTAATAGTAAAGTTATAAATATGTATATATTTGTTTTTCAAACAAGGGAACCAAATTGGAATCATTGACAAAAAATAACAAAAATATGGTTCTAATCTTCTATATACTTGTGAATCTCGAACATTATGGGGCCAAATTCTTCATTTCTTACCTTTATAATCTTTAACCTCTTATAATCTTTTATTTTCTACAAATATTTTTAATTTGAATGCCAAAAAATATTTCAAGGAACGAGCCTTATATCCTTTAACCTTTTATTAATTATTATGTTATGTAGGCTTCAAATGAAGAAGTTTAAAGAACCAACTTGATTTCACTTGGACAACTATCCATATTTGAGGTACAGATCATTGGAGTCATTTATGGGAATGTGGTTAAGTCATTTATTTTTTACTGATTGAAATCCTACTAGTTTGGGAACAACTTGTCTTCAACAACGTAAGAATGCTAAAAGTGCGAGTATAGAAACAATTAAGCCAACCACCAAAGGGTGTCCCATCCCGTGGCATCGTCTCCAAGGAAGGAAGTTCCGAAAGTGCTTGCTACTTGGCCTATCCTAACATTGTGGTCCTCGTTGCTTAGATCTAAGACACGTTGAAGTTGCTAAAACCTTATGCAACAAAATTTGGGGCCAAACTTGTCAAGCCGAGGTCCTTTAGATGTGAGCATCAACATCGCAAAGGAAGTTGAAAGGAAAAAAGTATGTTCAAAGGGAGGCTATTCCCAACAAAAGATTCTAAAGACTCTCCGGGTGCTCATTTATGCTACTCCTTATTAGCTTGGGGGTGCCTGAACTTTACAGTCAGGGGAATAGAGCCTTGAGCGATAAAATTCTCAATATGCTCAAGATTCCGAACACCCAGTTAATTGAGAGAAGCGGTCATGTAGTAGCAAGCCTTGAACCCTCCCATTTAAGTAGACACGAGATATATATACTAATCATTCAGAGTTGAGAATATTTCTTAACGCTAAAAAAATTTCTTCCACAACCAAAGAAGAGGAGAGAATAAAAAAGATTGAACAGCAGGCTTTTCAAAAAAAATACTACTGGATAAACAACCTAATTGGTCATACACCTTTTACCCGGTGATAAAGGGGCATCGGGTCCTTTATAAGTTTAAAATTCTAGAACTTGCCTTATGACAGAGACATTGATTCTATGGATTATCTGATAAAAAATAGGTACCTCAAAAAATATTTGCAAAACTCTAAGTTTGACCCTAGTAATGATGAAGATAAAAGGAAAGATTGAATAGCTGCAAAATCAAGTGGTGATAGGAGTCATTATTATAATATCTACTAGAACTGCCGGTTAAAAGGCTCAAGATCATCCTATGAGTGCCTCCTCTTGAAAGAGGCAAAAATTAGACGTAGAAAATAATATAATTAGTTTTAATAATAACGATATGACACATGTGATTTCTCCATATTTAGTTCCTCTTATTGTATCTATGCTAATTTTGGAAGGAGTCTATAATTATCACTTAAAATGAGTCTTTATTGATAATACATTTGAAAAATATTCTTTACTTCAATGTATTTATCAAGTTGTGAACTAAAAGCATTCGGATGGAACTATCAAATGGGCCGCTATATGAGCTTGACAACAAATTGGCCTAATGGAAGGGAATAGTGTAACTAGAGGTTACGCTAATGGCACATTCAAAAATGGCCTCCCATAAGCTAACATTCTTAATTGTCTATCTTTCTTTGATTTAAAATATTATATTAAACCGGCCATACTTAACAACATTTAGAGCAGTCATTTTAATCTCATATCTTAAAATGAAGTTTTTAATTAGATACAAGATTTAAAAAGTAATGGGAAACCAAATCACTGGATGAAATTTCTATTTGCTGTAAATTAATGACATACCACCTTTTTAGCCAGTTGAGGAGTTTGATTTTTGGGATGGGACTTCTCTTCAACATGCACAACCCAGAAGGTCATATCTCCACATTCCTCTAAATTTGGGAAACTTGAGTAAGTATGATTAGATTAGCTTGTCACTAATCTAAGATTTGAAAGAGAGTTTAATTGAATTTTTATGAAACAATATGAAAATCGTCGCCCGGATATCGACTAACATGCTAAGAATCCTCATGGGGATGATGGTTCACAAAATGAGCATTATCTTGGGACACAAGTTGGTCAGACAAAAAGGAGAAACTATACATTGAGAAAACTTATACTGATCTGTGAAGTGGTCAAAAAGTTAACTAATACTGAATTTATTAGCGATGTAAATTATCCAAATTGGCTATCTAACGTCGGCGTTGTCAAAAAGAGTAATAAAAAATGGAGGATATATATTGACTTTACAGATGTTAATAACGTGTGCTCGAAAGATAGATTCCCACTTCTAAGGATCGACTAATTTGTGAACTCAACATGGATGTAAACTATTCAGTTTTATGGATGCTTACTTTGGGTACAATCAGATCCGAATGAATTCAAAAGATGAAGAGATAACCTCGTTCCTAACTAACTAGAGAACCTACTACGATAAAGTAATACCATTTGGGTTGAAAAATGTTGGTGCACCATACAAAAAGCTAGTGAGTAAATTATTTGAGTGGCATATTAGAAGAAATCTGGAGGTATATGTGGATAACTTCTTATCAAAAACATACTTTGATGACCACATTAATGATCTAGCTAAGGCATTTGAAGTACCTAAAATGTACTAAATGAAATTAAACCCAACCAAATGTATCTTTGGATAACTTCCTATAAGTTCTTGGGGTTCATTATCTTTTAACACGGAATTAAGAAGAACAAACACAAATAGATTTTGATGGACAAATGAGTATTAGCAAGCTTTTCAAGAATCACAAGAATATTTGGCACATCACCCTTATTGACTTATCCCAAATAGGGCAAGAAATCATATCTCTACCTGGGCGCCTCAAGGATAGCTTTGTACAGAGTTTTGGTAAGAGAAGAAATAGACACATTGCAAAAAGATCTTAAAGAAATCAAAAGTATTCAAACGCTTGATTAAATAGTCAGTCGAATAGGATGAGTTCAATGTAGAATTTAGAGTATGACTCTCCATAAAGAGGCAATCCCTCATAAACTTTATTGTTGAAATGATAACCTAAATCTCAAAACAAACAAACGAAACCACAAAGGCAACTTTGGAAGAGAAACTACCCACATGGATATTATATATTGACAAAGCATCCTCACTAACAGGTAGCAAAGTTAGGATAGTAGTGGCTTCACCTGAAGGATTTGAGATAAAATACTCAATTACATGTTGATTCCCAATTACCAACAACGTGGCAGAATATAAGGGTTTACTAACTGGCTTAAAGCTAGCAAAGGCGTGTTCTATCAAAAAATTGATCATATATAATGATATTAAGCTACTGATCAATCAAGTGTTGGCCAATTTTGAAGTCACAACCCTGACCTGATCAAATATTTTCACAAGGTGTGAGAAATCTTGTTATTCCTCGATAAGGTTAAATTTATCTATATACTAAGGAAAGATAATTGGAAAGTTGATCGACTTTTTAAGATGGTAACATCCAGTTATCCAAACAATATGCCCAAGATATGAAAGAAATACTTCAAAGGCCTAGTATCAAGGAAAAAAAAATGAGATTTTCGAAGTATCAGATGAGGTAACTTGGATGGCTCCATACTTGAACTACCTTGAGGACGGAATGCTTCCGAGTAATTCCACAAAGCCAAAATGCATTTTAAAAAAGACTGGTTGATACACTCTGGTGGACGAGTCATTGTACAAACAGGGTTATTCGGTACCCAATATATGCTATCTATCTTGATTGGAAGCTGATAACGCTCTTAGAGAGGTGCATCTCGGCGTGTAGAACACATGAAAGAGGCAAAAATTTATCCTTTAAAATTATAAGGTAAGACTATTATTGACCAATTATAAAAAAGGCCACGATTAAGCTCATAAAAAAATACAAAAATTGCCAAATTCATGGTAACATACCTAGGCAACCACATATAGAATTCCAGTTTTTACATGCTCATTGGTCGTTCGCACAATGAGGATTGGACATGCTAGGTCCATTTTCTAAAGTAGTGAAACAAATAAATTTTATTGTCATTGTGGTGCATGACTTCACAAAATCGATTGAAACGTCTCCATTCGCCAAAATTATAGAGCAGAATGTAACAAAATTATACACCAAAATATTATTTGTAGGTTTAGGATACAAGATGTCATAGTGATCAACAATGGTATCCAATTCTCTAGTAAAAGTTTCACAAAATAATATAATAGTCGCGGAATAAAATTGATCTATACATTAATCTTATACCCACAAACAAATAGACAAATAAAAGTGACAAATAGAACGATAGTAAATGGGTGAAAAAATCAAGTTAGACAAAGTTGGAGGGCCTTGAGTAGATGAACATCCATCAATGCTTTAGTCATATTGAACAACTCCAAAAGGTCCCACGCAGGAATCACCCTTAGTCTATGCTTCAAAATGGAACCGATTATTCCAATAGAGATAGGACTGTGTAATTATTGAATAAAAATTTTTGCTTTAGATTAAAACCCATAACTTTTAGAGACAAAATTTGGATATCTTAGTGGAAGTTAGAGAGGTGACATGCATCCAAGTGGCAGTCTATCGATAAAAGAGTTACTCTATACTTCAATAAGAAGGTGAAGGCGTAAATTTTTGAGGTCGATGATTTGGTATTAAGGAATATTAAAACAATCAAAAAGTTCATACACAAGAATAAATTATCTCCAATTTGGAAGGTACCATTCCTAATATTGACTATACTCCATAATGGGACATATAAATATATATTCAAAACAAAAAGCTAGTTTGTGTAACTTGTAACACTCTTCACCTTAAAAAACATTACAAATAAAGAGGCTAGCCTAGGTAGATACAAGTACGTCTAGCCCTTCACTTTAGAGTGCTTGTGTGTTGTAATTTGCTCATTTAAATTATTAATAAAGGTGATTTTTTGATTCATTTCTTGTCAATTCACATACTTACATGTAATTAATATGGTCACAACTAATTCTAAGTCAGACAACTGGTTTAAATACTTTGTCTTTAAATGCGTTGATTCAAAGGAACGGTCAATGCATAAGTTCTATAGAACCATACGACCCTAAGAGTAATTACACACCAATAATTTCAAAAGACTTTCGGGCTTGAAAACTAAGCGTTTGATTTTATTTTCAGAAGTCAAAAGCAAAG
>JAOVVI020008230.1:264-14324 GCA_028571085.2 Nepenthes alata
ACAGCAAATAATAGATAAGTAAGTCTAATTATTCACCAAAAGAGAGAACAAATCAGAGAACAAAGCAAAGAAAAAGCTGAGCAAAAATAGAAACCCAAAACCAAAGTTTAGAGAATGACTCGGTTGCTAGCTGAACTTTAAAATTAAATTAAAAATATCTTCAGATAAGAACTCCTCTCCCTCTTTAATTTGTTGTTAAATTTTTTATCTTATCTCACCGAAACCATGCTAGAATAGCCAAAATTCAAAAACATGCATCATAAAGTTGGCTTTGTAAGCTGTTGTTATACTTGCTGATATGCTAATTTTTACATACTGTTAATAGCCAATTTATCCCATAAATATTTTAGTGAATAAACTTTAATATATTGGCTAAATTACCATATTTTTATTTTGAAATAATTCTCATGAATTAGGCTGGATTCAAAAAATTTTAAGTCAACTGGCAGTTTGAACCGATAAAATCAGGGACTGCTGTTAGTGCTGATTTTCTTCACATTTTTGATCGATTCAAACTCTATAAAAATTAGTATATGATGGACCCTTTAAAATGTCATGAAGTTGATTTAAAAATATCTATAAGATATCGCTTTTTAGAACATAGTAAATATGAATAATTAAGTTAATATAAATGAATCGAGGTCTACAGGCACGAGATGAAGTGGGTCAAAGGGCCGAAGACCCGAAATTGGTGGAATCAGGAACCAGCGTCATAATCTTGATATATTAATCCGTAAATATCATTCAGGTTTTAAATTATGATAATCTCGGGATATTAAATTAATATAATCACAATTAGGTTCAAGGTATGTAGAAAGATATGTTTCAGAGTAAAAAATCAAGCGGCGGTGCAGGATGGGCTATTGGGCACGCAGCCCAGTAGGTTGGCACATGCAGGGCGCTCGAGCACCCGGTGAGCACTGATTCCAGTGCATGCGTGCCTGCTGCGTGTAATTGACTGCGCTCGAGTGTCGGCCAGTGAAAATGCCGCGTATGGGTCCTTTTAACCATTGTGGGCACAGGATGGGGGGAAAAGGCTGAATGCGCGGGTAGAGAGAGAGGGAGAGAGAAGAGAGAGAAAGGGACAAACGAAGGCCTTCGGGAAGGATTACGACTTTGAACTAGTTGGAGAAATAGTAGATCGGGTCAAGGTAAGTGCATCCATACCCTTCTCTTCTGTTCTTTTTGATTTTCTTTCTATCCCCTTTGGATATTATTGTCCTAATACCCTACCCATGCATGTATATGTGATCCTCATAGTTTAATCATGCATATATATGAATCTCATGTCCAAATTTATAGATCTATGCCATTTTTGAACCTAAAACTCTAACCTCGCATATGGATAATTTTGGGCCCTGAGTTTTGGGACTTTTGCATAAAATAGGACTAGAATACCATTGATCATATCTCATGTAAGTTAATTTATCGATTGGATATCTGATTTGGTGGATTTATATGGATTTTTGTTCATGAAACCCTAGATCTGCGCCCGGACCTTATTTGAGTATATATTTTGAAATTATTGCATAAATTGGCTTGAAATTATGTTTACCCATGTCTTGGATTTGTTAATTTACCCATTAGATGTCCGAAATTCCATGAATTAACCAATATGCCCAATTGTGTACTGTTCACGTGCACTGTTCACCCGAACCCTTTGATAAGTTTTGCATAAATTTCTCATAATTTAATTATTAGTGAAGTTACATATATATTTGCATATGTTTAATTGTGTAATCCGAAAAATATTATTGCTAAGTAATCATGACGATAATCGTTATCCGGAAGCCCTAAAGTCAAATTGGGCTTACGGTGGTAAGAATTTCTACCTTCCCTATGTTATATGATGCTCATGCATAAAAGTTAAGTCGCGAGAAGACTTAAATCTGAAAGAAAGATAAACGTTATGCAAGTATACGGAAAGAATGCTACAAATTGATATGATATATGATTCATTCTCTTGGAGTAAGAACCATGTGAAAGAAGTATGGTGGACCTTCCTTCAAATGAATAAGAAGCCATGAAACTACGACCATGGAATTGTGATACAGAGGTAATACCCTTTGGCATGCCAGTAGTATCACTGTAGAGACTCGAGGATTTTACTAGCCGCATATCCTGGCCTCTTATTGAAGCGGGTGATACACTTGGCGATCCTTAGGTTATTACTGTGGAAAGACGAGGACTGCCTCTCGACATTGATTATGTTGTTCGGCCTTAGATCATATGGGGTATCATGATCATTTCTCGTTCTCCCACACCTTTAGTTAGTAAGGCTTACTAATTCTGTCAACAAAAATGAGTAATAATGCATAATTTACACTTCAAAGAAGAGGACAAACATGAGAATCCAATTGCATTCTATACTACATTCGATCATGTTTTATATTTGCTCATCCACAATACAATCATATGTTTCTTTTGCTTTATTTCGCTTATGTTTCTACTTTATTTTTCTCATATTGTTTACCATCTTGATTATGTTGCACTTGTTGGGCTTTTAAGCTCACCCTTACTTCTCTATATCTCCAATTTAGTACAGGTCTGTTAAACCTGATGGGATAGCTTAGCGATTAAAAGTGGACTAGGCTTGAATTTGGGAGATCATATCGAAGACCAATAAATTGTAGTTCATTTATGTCATGGAAAAATTATATATATATATATGTATATTCATAGTTCAATTAGAAATCTTCATGTATATTGTTCATATAAACTGATGACTAGATAGTTTAGTTTCTTCTGTATTTAGATGTATTATACTTCTATATGTTATTATGGTTTGTAACAGGTACCAGCGACATCTCTATTTTGCCAACGTTGTATTTAGATACACCACGTGGGAGCCATGAATTATGTGGTATTTGGATCATGTGTAGTTTTCTGTGATGGTAGTTGTATATAGTCGGGTGTTAAGATTTTTTGATGTATTATGTATTGAACAGGTTTTTGTACAAGCCCAATGGTCGTATTACGGATGAAACTATGTGCGATTTTTGACAAAAAATATAGTGCATTACAATATCTTTTGAAAATTTGACCAGTTCAGCCTCAAGAAAATTAAATAAACCGAACTGGTCAGATTGCACTCGAATACTAAAAATGGTAGTTTGGGAAAATCAGGCCAAATTGGCCTCCGTTTGACCACCAAATCTGTTCAAATTGATCATCAATTAGTTAAAACTATTATTAAGATTGTATAAAATCAACTCATGAAAATAGGTTGAATTGACCACTAATCGGATCCCCAAATGAGCAGCAGAACCCTGCATCCATGTGGATACGGAATCTGGCAATCATTTCATGGATTGAACTGGCCATGAATCGATTGAATCAGCAGCCGACCCGGTGATATTATTTAGTACTAGGGTTAATCTATCACCATATAAAACGGTTTTCAAAAATACATTGATTTGGTCACTGAATTGACTCCAGAACAGAAATTTTCACTAAACCGACCAATTTGTACTTAATTGATTATTTTTCTGATTAGTTTGATCCAACTAGGAAAAAAAAAAGTAATAAATTGCCACATATGGTATATTAAATTAGTAATCAAGTTATACATCATGTAAATCGGTTGACCAGTATAAGAACCGGATGTTAAAGATATTTAATGAATCGGTTTCTAATGAGCTAGTTAATTTCATAAGTGAACCAATTTATGTATAATTCTTTAAATTGATGAACCGACCACTTATGAATAATGGTGAACCGACTCACGTAATATAACCTGCAAAATATTATAAAAAGGTGAACTGATCCATAAATCGGATTTGTGATCAAACCAGTTATAGAGATGAAATAAAACTAAACCGGTTATTGAACTAGTAAATTATAAAATTTATGGAGCAAAAATTGAATAATATATTGTTTAAAAATAAGTCCATGACATGTGAAAATATATACGAACTTATATTATGTATTGATATGATTTTATTATGAAAATATATGATGTGTTTTATCATGATTTCATTATAAATATATGTGATATATTTATGCATGAGTGGAAGCCAACATAATATCAAGAAAATAGAAATTTTCTCTAAGATGAGAAAATTAAGAAGAAGAAGCAAGATTATGAATACGGGCTTCCACTACAAAATTTTAAGAAGTAAGAAAATTGAACCAAAGATTTTTATTTCAGCAGAAAGTATCCCTTAGCATACCGTAGGATATTATAGTATAAATCATTGTTTGAATAAGTATCGCTGTGTGATTTTAGCCCCGTCTATCGAAAAATAATAGGTAGTACCATCCTATCTTTGAGATGTAAATAAGAAAGATAAGGCCTTTGATTTGTGTGGAGTGAATATAATACATCCTATCTTTGGGATATAAATAAGAAAGATAAAGCCTTTAATTTGTGTGGAGTGAACACAATCTATCATATTTTCAAAATATAAATAAGGAAGATAAAGCTTTTAATTTATGTGAAATGAATACAATCCATCATATCTTCGTGATGTAAATAAAAAAGAAAGTATCACTGTATTATACGATTTTGGCCTTTGATTGTGTGGATTAATACAATCCAAATATCGATCGAACTCTCCATTAGTTAGTATGGCCTACTAACCCTGGTTCCTCAAGCTGAAAAAGGTAAAAAGTGTTGGCAAGTAGAAAGAACTATGTACAAGAAAAAGAAAAATCAATTACATCATAAAAATATTCTAAAAAGTATATATGTATTTTTACATATATCATGATCCATAGTCATCCTTATGAATTATTTTAATGATAAATATACATATCATTAACTGTTATATTCTTGTTGAGTATTTGGCTCACTCTTTTACAATTTTCTTTCCCTTTAGATGCTTTGTAGGAGTTCAAACCTGATAAATAAAAGTAGAAAAATCATTAAGTATACAGTAATCAGTAATGATATAACTAATTTAGTTTAAATGATAAAATAAAACTTATAAATTTATAAGTATCTCAAAAATGTGAATTTTAGTACTGGTAGTTTAGAAATATGCTCCCGAATATTTTATGATTATCATATAAGTTTCGATGCAATTTTATAAAATAAATTTTCAAATGTTAATTAGTATATTTTTTTATCACAAGTTGACATTACATTATTACTAAATAAATGTCAGAGCCATTGACGATTAGTATTATTTTGGATCTTGTGTATTATGGCTTGTTATGATTTACAAATTATTAACGTAAGCACACATTCCCTACAATTAAAATAAATATAAGAATGCGAGACGTGATAGATTGAATATTTTATATTGTCCGGACGGTTATCTAATGAGATCTTATTATAGATTATCTGGTTTGTTACACTTGAGTTAGGATTTATTTATATTGTTTTAGAATTTGTTGATTATTACATTAGACCTGTTTTGTTTCATATTTGTGACAATTTTAACCTTTATAATTTAAATTGCTCACTTTGAATTCTCATTCGTTTGTGAATGATAAGTTATATTGAACTCCAAATTGGTGCGTAGAACCTTGGATCCCATGAAGTCATACTACTTTATTTATATATAGGCTTGCAAAATGATCCATAAAAAATGTCATCCTTATGGCAATAAAGCAGGCTGACTTGATTAGCTGATCAACGATTACCCACAAAGAGCTATAATTCACGATACTTTCAGTAAACCCATCATAAAATCCATTGTCATATATTTTCACTTTCAACTAGGAGTCAACATTGGTTGTAAAAGACCTGACAACTTCTTATATTCGGCTTATACTTTTTGACAAATCATACATCTTCCTACAAAATTCACAGTATTTCTCTTCATGTTTTTCCACCAAAACATCCTTCCCAAATCTTGATATATTCTATTTATTCATCAGTGCATAGCGTATTTAGATTGATGAGTTTCACTAAAAATTTTTTACTTCAATTCTTTAAAGTAGGATACATATATTCATTCCCAAAATTTTAAAATTTCATCAGCTCAAATGTTAAAATCACACTCTCAACTCCCTTTTCAAGTCTTCAGCTATATCCACCAAGAATTGATCATTTATTTGTATTCCCTTCATTCTTTTAAATATCTCCGACTGTACTTAAATGTATGATAAAATTATATCTATATTTCAAGAATACCTTTTAATTTCATACTCCTTTATACTATTAAGTATATCCATTTCTTTAATTTTCAAACAGGCTATCATATTTTCCATCTTACAAATCAAAGTATTTGCTACTTTGGCCTTCCCAGGTTGATATTAAATTTTATAATCAAAGTCCTTTAATAGATCCATCTAGTTCTTTACCTCATATTCTATTTCTTTTGAGAGAAGAAATATTTTAAACTTTTATTGTTTAAGTACCCCAAAAATTCCTCTGCATAAAAATAATTTTTTTTCTAAATTTTTAGTGCACCCATGATCATCACTAACTCCAAATCAAAGGAAGGATAATTCTTCTTATAAGTTTAGAGTTGCCTTGATCCATAAGTAATTATTTTCCCATGCTGTATTAACACACTACCCCAACCCATTTTTGGATGCATGGCAAATTGAGAAGCCTCTTTTGGAGATCACATGGTCTAAAAGACTTACTTCTTCAAGCCAAATTTTACATATTTTTAACTTAACAAATAATCTTCAATTCCTAAGTTTTTGTAAGGTGATTCTCAAATAAACATTATACTCCTTATAATTCCTTAAATATGTCAATATATCATAAATAAAAAAAATCACAAATTTATTAAGATAGGGTTAAATCACCTGATTTATCAAATCAACAAATGCTATAGGGGCCTTAGTTAGTCTAAATGATATTACTAAAAATTTGTAATGGCTATTTATTGTTTGGAAATTTATCCTTGATTCATCCTTCTTTTTTATCTTCAATTGATGGTACCTTAATCGATTGTTAATCTTTAAGAATACTTGATATCCTTACAATTGATCAAATAAATCATCTATCCCCGACAATGAGTATTTATTTTTGATGATTATCTTGTTCAACTTCTAATTATTTGTACAAAATCTCAAAGAGTCATCCTTCTTTTTTACAAACAAAACCAGTACACCCTTTGATAACACACTTGGTCGATTGAAATCCTTATCGAACAATTCTTGCAATTACTTCTTCAAGCCCTTAAACCATGAAGGTACCATCCTATACGAAGATTTAGAAACCGGTACCAATCTTGGTATTACCTCTATCCTAAACTAAATTTCCTTATTCAATAGTAACCTAGGTAAATTTTTCAAAAATTCTTCTTTGAACTCCCTCACTACAAGAATCACTTGTACTGGCACGTTATGACTACTGGCGGTGGTGACATAGACTAAACATACTTGACACTTGCATTTTATTAAATGGCATCATAAAGGGAGAAAATCTTGTAGGTTGATTCTTTCTGTTTAGTTTCTTGATAATAAAAAGGCACAACATTTGAAATTGAAAAATGTACTCTCTTATGAAAATAGTCTACACTGCCATGATAGTATATTAACCAATCAATGTCTAATATTATATCAAAATTATATATATCCAAAAAAATTAAATTTATTGCTAACTCAAATCCAATCACCCAAACAATACACATGGTATATAATGTCAGTTATTAAGGATATACTCATAGGTATTGATACCACTAACTAATATTCCATTATCCTATGTAGCAAATGCAAACAACAAATAAATTTAGAAAACACAAATGAATATGTAAACCCTAAGTCCAATAATACATGTGTCAAAATCTCAAAAATTGAAAATTTACTTTCCAATACCGAAGGACATACATCTGCATCTTTAGCCATCACAAAAAAACTCTCATCAGAACACTTGACTTTCTGACTATTTGCCTCAAGGGTTAAAGATAGTCTGTGATCATATGACTAGATTGGCTACATTTACAATTAACTTCTAAGAATTGACAATAATACATATAACACAATTTATCACAATTTATCACAATATAACAATCTATAAGAAGATATATTTACATTATACTTAGGACAAGTAAATTTTTATTTTATACTCTAACTTGATAAATTTACATAAGCTGAAAAATTATTGATATTTTATAGTAATGAAGCATGCAATTTAAAACTGTTTGAATTAAAGGCATCATAAGTTTCAATCCCAACATACCATAGTTTCATAATCTTTTCTACTAGTGGTTAGAAGAATATATTAATATTATTTTCAAGAGCTTTTGGATCAAGAATTAGCAATGACAGTATAAAGCATTTGCTTTTCTTACATATCGATGGTAGGAGATGATAGGAAACTAATACTATTAGCCATATGCTATAAGATGTACTAGCCTTAAGTATTAAATCCATGAGAAGCTAAACCAAACCTGATATTATGGGGATCTAGTGCAAAGTTTGGGTTCATTTTATCCAAAGATTTCTATACTTTTGAGTCAGCTGGATGAGTAATATCTTAAATTTTTTATCCGATTTAATTAAAATTATTTATTATTTTAGATAATTTATGTATTATAGAAATTAATTAAATATTATAAAAATTTAGAGGATATTTGGATCAATTGGGCTAGTGCCCAAAGTGTGTCCATACGGTCGCTCGAATATCGATTTGGGTTTTAGAATAAAATAAAAAATAAATATATAATAATAATAATAATAATAACAAATGGAAGGGAAGGGGGGCTTGCATTCGAGAAAAAAGAAGCAGGGAGAAAGAAGAGGGAAGAGAGAGAGAGGAGAGAGAGAAGGAGGAATTGAAGTCCCTAGGTCCAATCTTGACTCTGAGCTAATTGGAGAAGTAATAGATCGGATCGAGTTAAGTGTATCGATATCCTTTTCTTCCATTCTTTTTTTATTTTTGTTCGATTTTCTTCAGGTATTTTTATCTCAATACTCATCCATACTTTTATTTTCATATTACCGATTACTTGAGTATACATATATATTGATTTCATGTCCAATTTGTGAGTTTTGTATGGATTTTCGCACCCAAAAATTCACACCCACACTCGGACCGTTTTCACTAATTAATTTAGGATTTTTATATAAATTAGCTTTAGAATATTATTACTCGTGCCATGAACATGTTAATTTATTAATTGGTATCCAGATTTACATATACGGACCCTTATACCTACACGGGTCATGTTCAGCCAAGCTACTTTGGTATCTTTGCATGATTTCATTTTGTTTAATTGATATCTAAATTATATAGAATTTTATATTCTTAATTATATATCCTGAAAAATATTATTGTTAACTATTTGTTAAGGATTATTTGTCTAAAAGCTCTAAAGTCATTTTTGACCCGTGGTGGTAAGGAATTTCTAATTCTACTAAAGCATCATATTCAATTATGTATATATTTGAAATCATGTGAAAATTTAAATCCGAAAGAAATATGAAAATATGTAAAGTATAAGAAGGGAATACCATGATTTGATATATGTATGCTTCGTTCTCTCATATAGAGAACTTTGTGAAAAAAGTTTAGTAGACTTTTCCTAAAAGAATAAGAATCATAAAACCATGACCATGAAATTATATTTTAGAGAGTAATATCTCCTAACAGGCCATTAATATTATAGTGAAAATTTAAGGATTATTCTGACCGTATTTTATAGCGGGTGATATTTTTTATCATACTTGAAGATATTACTGTGAAAGCATGAGGATTATCTCTGGGCCAAGGAAGATATGATGGCATATGTAATAAGGCCCCGTTTACAGGAATTATATGTAGATGGCCTGCCTCTGGGTTTTGAATAAGAAGCTACGACTTTAAAATATGTAGAAACAAATATATTTTTTTTCGTTCTCCCGCACCTTTAGCTGGTAAGGTTTACTGGTCCTGATCCGCAAAGATGAGTAATCATGCAAGCTTTACATTCTAATAAAAGAAAGATAAAATGTGAAAAGTTATTTGTACTCTGAAAACACATTTAATTATGTTATGTATTTACACACCCTCATTATGCTCATATATCCAATTTCTGCTTATTTTGCATATATTATTATTTTTGATTATATTACACTTGCTGAATTTTTTGTTCACCTTTGATACTATTTTTCTTCCAGATGAGTATGCCTTTAAGCCTGACGAGACAAAATAGTAACTAGAAGTGGGCTAGGCTTCGGACTAGAAGACCTAATCAGATGATTTACATTTTGTGATTTTGAATAGCATTTCTAGAGATTTGTATATTTTTTCGATTGATTTAATGATGTATATCGTATGTAAGGATAGTAGTATGATATAATAGTTTTCACTATATATATGGTGATAGTATGTATTTTCGCAGGATAGTGATGATTTATTTTAGATACCTAGCGGCATCTTTCTCTGCCCGACGTTGTGTTTGGATACACACGTTGGAGCCATGTTTGATGTGAATATTTGGATCCGATGTGGTTTGTTGTTATTTTTCGGATGTGTCGGAGTTATTTTAGATAGATTTTTATTATTGTATAGGATATTGTACAGGTCTTGTATTACTCCGACGTCCGTATTATAGTAGAAAGTTTATCAAATTTTTGGTTAAAAATGTGGTACATGATAGGATGCCTTAAAGCTCCATCATCGGAGTGTTTTTTCTTTACAACACTACATATGAGATGATATTTTTAAAAATATGTAAAATATTTGAAGTCTAGGTATTAAAAGAAATTAACGAAGAATTTTATGTGAAAAATTTTGCCCTTCATCACTATCAATTTTTCACCTAGAAATCCCACAAGTTAGATAGCTTTGATATTTTTCATATACATTCCAATAAAGGATACAATCATTCGTGTAATTATCAATCTTAATATAATCCAATCCTAAATCTCTTGTATACTTCTTTATTTCATAAGAATTACTTGAAAAATTACTATCATTGAAGAATACTAGTTTCAATAAATTTAGTAATATTGAAAAAGATTTATCACTCCAACCATTCATGAACTTCAAATGGAGAATGTGTAAAATAAATTTTAATTTAGTGAAACAATCACAATTTAAAAATAATTCTTATTCAACATCTTTTATGAGTCTATAAAAACTTCTTGCACTATATCATTTTGATCAATTTCATCACGTATATGGTCGACATCTTCACTGAAATCTAAATTTCTAACATTTATGGTATCATGAATCAAAAAAATAGTGTCATCATATCTGAGATTATTATCTCTGCTTTCTTTCCCCTCATCATTATGTCCTTTATCACTAGTGAAATTATTTGTGGTGTCATGAAAAATCTGTTGTTTGTAATTCTTTAATATTTTAAATATGACTAAATAAGTAAAGATCATTTCCCTATTATGATTAAAAAATTATTACAATTATTGCGTATCTTATTTCCATTTCTTACTTTTGAAAATATAAATTCAAGAAACTTGATTACTCCTTTTTTATACTTTGACTTTCATATAAATTATTTATCAAACTCTTATCAATCCTAGAATGAAAATAAATAAATATTAGTGTTAATAAAGCAATTGTAGATGAACTATTCTATAATAAGGTAAGCAGGTGAGTAGATAATACAAATTAAAAGTTAATATTCTATATGTTATAAATAATAAATAAACATTCTTGAATAAAAATTCTGAATATGGAGTCTTCTACCTCTTTAGTGAATAGGTTAATATACATGAACATGCCAAACTTTGTGAGGCATGAATAGAATCACTTTTGTTCTGAAGGTGATTGTTAGGTTAAAGATAAATATTTAATAAATATTAGATATTTGTTTGAATGAAAGAGGAAGTTATTGTAAAAACCAAGCCAACTGAATTTTTAAATGATTAATTTAAAAAATGAATTAGAAATTAACTTATTTCATATTTTATACTAAAGGTAAATATTTAATGAATATTAGACTATCTAAAGACCATAAAAAATTTTGGTAGATTAAGAAGATCCTTCTCTTCCTAGTTCCATCTCACAAAAGCTCCAACCTATAAAACTGCTAGCTGGTGTAAAGAATGACATTACCATCTGTACTGATTAATTACGTGGAAAAATTTAGATAACCTGTGATATAAAAAATGGTGACAGCAAAAGATTATCAGAACAGAAAAAAAAGAAATAAAAAAGAAAAGAAAGCCCTACTATCAAACAAGATAGAACATACGTAGTACAAGATTAGACTATGAAAAAGGAAGGGAAACAAACGAAATCCGAAGAAGAGAGATAACAAAGATGAGTTACCATGGGAAATGTGGGAGCAGTTGATGCAGATTTAGCTGATAATGAAGGGAATTAAGCGGTCCATCCTCTAAGGTTGAAGACAGTGTCCGTATCGTGTAATTGGGATTCGACGACCACATGCAATTTCGTCTTAATTCTATGGAATTAGCAAGCCTGTTTAGCTCGTTGATTAGGATATCCCGTTACGTGCCTTGACAAAATCACTTATTTTCTACTCTATACTGACTTATTTTTCTATTAAAAAAGTATGTCAGAGAATTATAAAAAGTATATGTTTAACAAGCCCTCGCCGATCTCCAGGGGCTCGGTCACTGATTCTCTCAACACGTGTGAGTATACTACGATGGGAAGAAGAAGAAGAACCCTAATTAATGATGGCAACCACCGGCAGTCAATAGTTACGGCATACGCTGGTGTTCTCCAACCCTACTGGTTATCCATCAGGACTACAAAAAGCTAATGATTTGGCATGTTTCAACTTGTTTAAACAGCAAAAAAAATTTCACAAACATTCTAAATTTGATAAACCC
The DNA here is from genome assembly GCA_028571085.2 of Nepenthes alata. Taxonomy (NCBI): domain Eukaryota; kingdom Viridiplantae; phylum Streptophyta; class Magnoliopsida; order Caryophyllales; family Nepenthaceae; genus Nepenthes; species Nepenthes alata. Next base: position 12,919 of record JAOVVI020008230.1, read on the forward strand.
ATCACATTCAATTAAAAAAACCCAAGCATTTTCTCATTCATTCGTTCTTTTGTAGTCTAGGAGTCTTTTTATGCCACATGAGCGTCACCGAAAATCTAATTTATGTGTAATTATGTGTGGTGCGATCTCATATTTTCGCTTGAAAATTGAACCACGATTAAAGATGATGTACATAGAATGTAACTCTAGAGCTACTCCACCAAATTATATGGAAGTCTCCCCACATATGCCTAGCTTTCTTCTTTTAAGTTTTGTTAGTATATTTTAGATTCTATCTTCACTCTAAACTGTCCTGCACTATTCATTTTCTTACAGTAGTAATTTGTTTTTTTCAAGGTGGCACACTTCCTAAGGGTAAATCCAGATATTGGGCTTTTTTTCTTCGATTCTAGCTGTCGTCCTTTTCCTCTTGCACAGCAGTATATTGGTGTTAATTAGTGAGAAGAACTTTGTGCAGATTGTTGCGGTGGTGTTTCCAGCATAAATTACGGCACAATATTATACATCATAGCAACTCATACAGTATGATTTGAGGACATTAATATGTAAAACGCTCATAGCAACACGTTTTCACTTTCACAATAACCCTACCAACTCAATCAACATATAATTCAACATTTTATTACAACTACAACCAAAACTTTAGCCAGAAGTTACACAACAAATCTCACAATAATTGTTCGAGCTATAGATTGCTTTTTTATATGTAAGCTGAGTGTGATTAAGAATACAATGAACAAATAAATGAAGAATAGACCGATAATCAAAGAACATAGCATAACATAAAAAAATTTGTGATATTTCTTTAGTTGTGCATTGGAATTGAATGAAAATATATTTATAATCAACATTAAAGAATCGAATCAAAATATTGCGAAACAAAAAGAGAGAGAAATGGAAGATACGAAAAGCAAAGTTCTGTGAGATAGGGTGTGTCAATTTGGTGAATCTTTCGTTGATTGCAGAGTTTTAAAACTGATTGGATGTGAGATAATCAAAAAATTTGCCAATTTTGAAGCAAAGTAGTTGAATGAACATGAGGGATTAAAAGTTGTCACTGTAATTTTGATCCTTAGTGACAAAATAATTTGTCACCATTAATTATAATTTGTCACTAAAAATTTTAATAACGAAATACAAATTCATCACTAAAAATCCGTCAATAAATCTTTATTGATAAATTTTTATTAGTGACAAAAAAATAACTTCTCACTAAATAATATTATGTAATAATAATAATTTTGTAACTAAAAGATATTTTAGTTTGTCACTAAATAATATGTTTAATGGCAAATAAATGTATCACAAAAAGTATATAATTTTACCTCTAAATCATATGCTTTAATGAATAAAATTTTAACACAAATATTAAATTTATATTCATCAAAAATATATAAATGATATTC
>JAOVVI020008231.1:0-14323 GCA_028571085.2 Nepenthes alata
GCCGTTAACGCTGACCTCTCGTTCGTTTTAGTGGTGTGCAGGACCCGCACTCAGTGAACGGAGCCGGATCAGGCCATTCGAGAAGAATTCGAATCTGTTCGAAGTCGGATCCAGGTACGCATCACATTTAAATAAATAAGTTATAAAATAATTAGGTTTTTTGGGTAAATAATAAAAATATAAATAAAATTTTATAAGGTGAATAACAAAATCAAATAAATCTTGTTAAAAGAAAATTGAGGTAAATAAATGGAGGGATTCATCGAGAGATGGCCTCTTGAATTGAAATAAATTCAAGAGTTTGGATTTTATATTTAGAAAAAATATATATAAAAGAATTTTTCTATCTTTTATAATATTAAAATATTAAAATATTTGCATTATTCTAAATAAAATAAAAATATAACTATTTATATATTTTTTATTTTTTTAAATATATGATTTGGAGCATTAGAATCTCAATTGATTACATAGGAGGCTAAATGTATAGTTATATCTTTATACAAATATGTTGTAAAAAGAATAATTTAGCTTTTAAATTCCCATTTTCTAAATTATGAAAGAATAGACTAATACATATGATATTTTTATAAAATAAAATTAAAACAAATATTTGAAGCATAGTTGTATCCTTAAAAAAATCATATTCATATATTTAGTTATATTAAAATTATTTTATATGGGGATAGATTTTATTCTATTTTAATATTTATTCTTTTTATTTTTTTTCTCTCTACATTACAAATGGCAATTTCCATCCTGACATGGTGTTTGTTTGATAGAGTAAATAATAAATAATATAATATATTATATATATAAACACAAGTATTGTGGGGTCCGATACGAAGGCCTAAGAGTATTCCAAGCCCAACCCAAAGAACAAAGGCCCATGCAACAAGTTCGGCCCACATCCAGAAACGGCCTACATGGTAGCCTAGGCACGCAGCCAATAGAAATTGCCTGCAGCCCATTAATGTGCCTAACAGGTAACAGAGAAGGCAAGCCAATGGAGAGAGGATCAGCGCTGCCAACCGCGGATCGCGCCGCTACTTGCAATTCTCCGACCAATCCCGATACAAGAAGCAGACCAAGCGTGGCCTGCGACGTCCGGCGGTTTGCCTACCACCACAAGACGACAACTGACATACCGGTGATTACCGTCAACAGTCAGTGGCAAATAAATCCCTGCAAGAAGGATTCTCACACCAAGGGCTCTAGGGGGAGGAGCCATAAATTCCCCTCTCGTTTACAGGGAGGAGGAGGAATAAATTACTCTTGGACGCACAAAAAGTATTCTGAGAGTAGACTTTGACAAGAGAAAGGATCCTCACATCCCACTCCGATCAACTTGATCAACTAGCCATCGAGAAAACAACAGCCTAGCACCGACACATATGCTCCTGCATGCACAAGCTCTCACAAACACGGCCAATTACCGCTTTTCTCCAACCTAACACAGGCCGCCACAGTTAGCCACCCACGGCGGTGTATTCTTGGAGCTAGGTCTTCCTCATCCGCTCACCAATCTCCCATTTCTGCATTCACGCACTCCCTACATGTTCACAGCATGCTCCCACGCACCTCTAAGGTGCGCCACCCCCATTTCAATTTATTATGGAAAGTTTACTGACTTGAGCGTCAGAGTATTTTCGATGGGAGAATTTCTGTCGAGCCTCTGACCTCTTGTTTGTTAGTTCACTGTGCATGCCCTAAATTTACAGAGACGGAGACCAGACCCGCTCAAGATTGCCTCAGGACGATGAAAAATTTGAAAGCTTCCTAATATGTACGACAGCCGCGGACTCGGGACATAACAAGTATGTATGTTATATTATATATATCATATTATATTAAAAATATATAATATTTTTATTACATTATTAATATGACAATAGCAATTAAAATTTATGATTTATTAACAAAGTTGGTCAATCATAAAAATATTGATTCCTACAACATTATCAAATATTCTAATATCAATATAACACCACAACGACTGAATAATCGATAAACGTGCATTGCAAATAACATAAAAACTTTGAAATTGAATATGAAAGATGAAATGTTTTGGACATTATTAATTTAGACCTTATAATGTCTGGGTATTTAATTTATGATAATCATGATTAATTTAACTAATTTAATTAAATTAAGGTTAACTGATGTAAAAAATTTAATTAAAAAGTTAAAATTTGATCAGATTACTCAACGCCTAAAAGATGCTCAACCTATGTCTAAGCATCAAAAGTTGTAAAATTAATGCCAGATACACACCCGAGGTATGCTCAAGCGCTTGTTGGCAGTAAGTACGCCGTCCAGGCATGCCCAACCCGTGCTCAAGTGTGCTAATTCAATAACCCGACGCTTGATGCACACCTGAATGACGCTCAAGCGTCACTCTGTATAAATAGGTACAATCGACTCATGTTCTACCATTTTCTCATAGTTTTTGAAAAATGAGTGAGAAGCAGACGAGGAAAAAATGGAGAAGAAGAGAGAGAATGCTAAAGAGCTCCAAATTAAATGAATCAAGGTTTGAATTTTGACAAATCGGAACTAAAGTAAATGCATACCAAACTTTTTTTCTCTTCTTACTATCTTTTGTTCAATTTCTTGAGATGTTCTTATATCATTACTCATACATGCCATAATTTTTGAAACGATGATATTTATGTTTAGCATGTATGAAATTTTAAATTGTTGTAAAAATGTATAAAACTCATGCATAAGTTTTGTATGTTGGATACTTAAGCTACATTTTGCAATTTGACTTTCATATATATTCTAAAAATTTGATATCATATTCTTACATGTTTAATTTTTTAAAGAGTCTTTTCTCATGTCTGAAAATTATAAAATATATAATCTGAAAATATACAAAGTTCATCTAGAAGCATGTACATAAACTGAATTTTTGTCAAAACTTGGATGTAGCTGAATTCTTGCACCTCTTCACTGAATTCATGACTTTAATGACCATTGGATGTTTTAATTTCATACATGAGGATTTTATATGCTTTAAACTATTAAATATAAGTCTTATGTAGTTGAAAAATAAACACAAATATTTTGCATAGTTTGAAATTTAATAAAATTCCCTATAATTATTGAATTTTGTATTTTTTGTTGAATTTTTTGTATTTAGTTATGAATTTAGCATTTCATACTTTTAAATTTAACATAACTAATTTTTTTTTAAAGTCTGAGTATAAATTAAAAGAAAACTCTACAATGAAGCCAAGAATTACGGGCATTTTCTCTGAGCGAGAAAATTAAGAATTATGAAGAAAAATATAAAATTTTTCTAAGAATAAGAATTGTGTTGGACCAAAGTTAAATTTTAGAGAGTAGTATATTATCGTATGCCTTAATAAATTATAGTGACATATTGATACGTGAACCTATCATCGTAGGTAAGAAGTAGTGTTCAACCCCGTTCTATAGAATTATATGTATAATGTAAATTTTAAATAGTAATATATGACTTTTGGTTATGTGGGAACACATACAATCCGATTTTTGATTGTCCACTCCTTTAATCAGTAGGGTCTATCGGCCCTAATGCCTAACAAAAATTAAATTTCAGTATGATTTGATGACATGAATTAAGAATATGATAAGATGAACCTAAAAATTCTTTACAAGTTGATCATATAATTGTTATAAAATTTTATAGCACATTATTAAAATTTGATACATCGATCCTCCCAATATGTATTAAATGTGAAGTGTAAATATTTATTAATATATTATATACCTTACAAAACTTTTGACTTATTCCTTACTATTTTTACTAACCCTTTTAGATAACACACTTAGACACCTGCCGAATAAATAGGAATAAAGAACGATCTTGCTTGAAGAAGAAGATAAAATCTAAAATTTAGTTAATCTGATATTGTTTTGTGATTCCAGATAGTAGTTAAAGTATTCAATGTTATATTTTAGTTGATTAGTTAGTTTCGAATGATAATTGTAAGGTTTGAGTTTTTAAATTTTATAAAATTATGATTTATTGAGTTAATATAATTGACATTAAGGATATTGGATGTGAGAATTTGGTCAAAAGGTTAAAAAATTGATCCAGATAACTCAGCCCGGAGTAGGCTAATGGGGCGCCCGAGGTGCAGGGCAGGTGCATTTCCCAAAATTCCCACGCCTGACCAACTCTCAAATTGTGCTCGAAGCACATTTTGTAGAAACGTCACGCCCGATGAGCGTCTAAGGCACGCTCAAGCATAAATTCCAATATTCCAGTGTCTGAGTACCGCTCGAGCACCGAAGTGGTTAAAAGCACCACCTACTTTCTTTTCCACCATTTTCGCACGGAATTTGAAGAGATGTGAGAGAGGGGCGAAGGAGGAAGAAGGGAAGAGAGATATGGAGAAAGAAGAGGCTCCAAACACGTGAAACTAGCCAATTTGAGTAAGAAAACTAGTATATCATGTTAAAATAAGTACACTTTAAGCTTCTCTTCTCAGTTGTCATTGTTTATTTTTATTTATTTTGAGTATTATTATTCTAATACTAATTCTGATTGGGATTTTGAAGCAAGAATATAAAAAATATGAATATCTATTGTTTTACCAGATTTTTATAGCAAGATTTGTTAAAAATCACCGTTTATTTGCTTGTATCTTAAATGTACATGTTATAAAAAAATTTTCTCCATATTTAAAGGCCTAAAATCTTATTTTTACATATTTATGCTTTAAGTTTATGAATTTTAAATTTATTTCATGTTATTTATACGTGATCAAATATATTATATATTTAATTTTATATAGCATACTTTTTACTATTTGAATATTTTATTTTATCTGTATTATTGATGGACTTTTATAACTAAGAAATGGCCATGGTAAAAACGTGAAAGTTCTACGAAAAAGAATCATAGAATGATATTTTACAATTATGTTAAAGACTTATGAACTGTTCACCAAAAGGGTGACAACTAATGATGTATAAATTTAAGTGCAAAATTTTCTAATGAATTAAAATTTAAGAAACTGGATCAAGAAATGTTCAACAGATTGTATATTTTGACATATATTAATATATTATAATAGAAAATTATTACATGCGGAGAATCGCTTTGTGGTTAAGGCCCTGTCTATAGGGTTATTTATAGATGGCCCGTTTTTGGATATTGAATAGGAAGAGAAGGCTTTTGATTATGTAGGAGTAAACACAATCCAGGCTTCAACCGTTCATTTAACTAATAAGGCCTATTGGCCCAATTCTTCAAAGAAAATAAGTTTTCAACACGATTTGATGAGTAAGAAAACATAAAAGAATTAAAGGAATTTGAAATGTATTATGAAAGCATGTTTCTAATCATGTTATACATTTATTCATTTGTTCCTATTCCTTCTGATATACACTATTATATTTTAAATATAAAGTATGCATGTTCTTTGATATATATGTGTGTGCCTTATTCAATATTTGACTCACTTCTTTACTATTTTTACTAACTCTTCACATGACCAACACGAGTTTATATCCGACGAGTAGGAATGAAGGATAAGTGCTTAGCTTTAGGGTTTATGGATATCTTACGATGTATTTTAGACATTATCATTTGTATATTTTGGCTACAATAATTATTCTTTTTGGTTGACTAGTTAGATGCATGTATAATTTTGTAATTATGAAAGTTGGTGCATGTATAGGTTGAAATCTAGTATATGTTAGAATATGAAATACTTTCGCAAGTTTGATGGTATTTGTATGCATCTTTTTGATTTAGGTTCAACAAGGTAAAAGATTTTGATTTGTTGTCGGAGCCACGAGGTTGTAGAATGTTATGAATCCAGTGTATGTATAGATGTTTATTTTGATGGATTTTATATTATGATTTGTATTTAGTTTTTAACGGATATTAGGACAGGTGGTAATTTGTAATCAAGTCCATCACATATAGTATCAGAGAATAGTTCAAGATATACCTTATGATTTGAGTTGATTTACTTTGGTTTGAGGTTTAGGTTGATCTGATTAGACTCAAAGTGTAGGTTGAAATCCCTACTTAGGTAGTTTCGTTAAATTTGGTGCGCTAATCTAACTTAAGTTGTTGATGTTATGTTGATAGGGATTCAAAATGTCAGGCCGAGGCAGAAACTCTGGAACTGACTCTCGTCCGAATTGAGAGGAGGAATATTTGAACATTATGGAAATAATGGCTGACATTATAGAGATGATGACTCACAGAGATCGCCATCCTGAAACAGCCCTAGCCCCCACTCCAACTCCAATGAATCCGAGAGCTACAACTTATGATCGATTCAACAATAAGAGGGCACTAGGTTTTCAAGAGATCCAGACCCATCGAAGGTGGAGGCCTAGATCAGAAGAATCGATATGATTTTTACCGTTATTCGTTGTCCGATGAAGATAAAGTGACTTTTGCAATGTATAAGTTCGAGGGCAAAGTTGACCACTGGTGGTCAATGTTGAAGAGAGTTATGGATATTGCTAAGGATCAGATAACTGAGGAGACGTTCGATGAGGTGTTCTTTGAAAAATATTTTCCAACCAACTTGTGAGAGCAGAATGAGGACGAGTTCTTACGAGTACGACAAGGAAATCAAACCATAGCCGAGTATGAAGCCAAATTTACGGAGTTGTCCCTATATGCCCCACACGTAGTTGATGACCCAACCAGAAAAGCCAGGAAGTTCTAATCCAAACTGAGGGATGACATTAGGAAGCAGCTGGTCATGCATAAGTTGCGTAATTATGGGATGATTTTAGACCGGGGTCTTATTTTTGAGAATGAGTTAGAGAGAGAATAATACTTCAGGAAGAAAGTTAAAAATCACAGAGGTTCAGCTACCAGCCAAGGCGAGACGAGACCAGAGGATAAAGGGAAGAGGAAAGCGGAGCAGCTAGCAACACCATGTTCATCGATAACTACTAATGAGTGTGACTACTACAGGAGGTTCCATCGAGCAAAACCGTGCTACAAGTGTTTAGGAGCTTACTTTAATTGCGGCAAATCCGACCATATGATTAAAGATTGTCTTATTCCTAAGCGGCCGGTGAAGAATAATCCAATCATTCTAAGAAAGGCCTTTGCAGTCACAGTCCAAGATGTAGAAGCATCGCTGAATGTGGTAGAAGGTACTATCACTATCTGTAATACTCCTACACATGTTCTTCTAGACTCGGGGTTAACTCATTCCTTTGTGTCTCTGAGATTTGCATGTAAATTATGGTCCCCTCTGAGAATTTTGGATCATATTTTGGTTGTGTCTACACCTTCGGGATCGTTTGTGGTTACAGTCATCATATATCCAATATGTGAAGTTTGGATTAGGAGATTGCAGTTGGTGATGGATTCGATTTTGTTGGAGATGCATGATTTTGATGTGATCTTAGGCATAGATTGGCTGGTGAGTATCATGCCAGTGTCAATTGCTTTATAAGCAAGTTCACTTCACCATGACGGGATGTAAAGTATTCTATTTCCAAGGCGTGGTGTGGAAGGAACTGCCTTGCTTCGTTTCGGCCTTGCACGCTCGTCATCTCATAGATTCCGGATGCCAAACCTACTTAGCTTATGCCTTCACTATTGAGAGTTAGTGTGTGCCTACCAATGATATTTCAGTGGTTAGCGAGTTTAAAGATGTCTTTCTTGAAAAATTTCCTGGGTTGTCACCCAAATCGGGAGATTGAATTTGAAATTGAGGTCTCCTGGTTTGACACTGATCTCGAAAGCACCGTATAGGTTGGCGCTTGTCGAATTGAAGGAATTGAAACTGTAGTTGTACGAGCTTCTCGATAGGGGGTTTATTCGACCAAGTATATCTCCTTGGGATGCCCGAGTGCATTTTGTCAAGAAGTACGGATCATTGCGGGTTTGTATTGATTACCATAAACTAAACAAGATTACCATTAAAAACAAACACACATTGTCAAGGATTGATGACCTATTTGACCAACCATAGGGAACACAAGTATTTTCCAAAATTAACCTTCATTTGGTGTATCACCAGTTGAGAATCAAGAAGGATGACGTAGCAAAAAATCCTTTAAGACGAGGTATGGACATTATAAATTTTTAGTTATACCTTTTTGGTTATCTTATGCCCCCGCTGTCTTTATGGACTTAATGAATAGAGTGTTTCAGCCCTATTTGGATAAATTTATTATTATGTTCATTGATGATATATTGATTTATTCGAGGAACTATGATGAGCACGATATGCATTTGAGGATTGCTCTCCAGACGCTTCAGGAGGAGAAATTGTATGCTAAGTTGAAGAAATAAAAATTTTGACTTGAAAAAATGGCATTTTTATGTCATATTATATCGAAGGGAGGCATTTTTGTTGACCCGAAAAAGATCAAAACTGTTGTTAATTGGAGCTGACCGTCAAAGGTGACCGAATTCCATAGTTTCCTTGGTATGGCAGGTTATTATTGGAGGTCGGTGGAAAATTTCTCTGAAATTTTTATGTCACTGACCCGATTAACGAAGAAAATTGTTAAAATTATCTGGATGGAAGAATGTGAGCAAAGTTTCCTTAAGAGTTGAAGGACCGATTGACATCCACTCCAATCCTAATGATTCTGAAAGGATCCGGTGGATTTAAAGTTTAGTGTACTGCAAACAAGGCGGGTTTGGGCTGTGTTCTGATGTAATATGAAAAAGTGATAGCCTATGGATCGAGGCAGCTGAAAATTTATGAGAAAAATTACCCAACGCTTGATTTATAGTTAGCAGTGGTTATATTTGCGTTAAAGATCTCGAGACATTGCGTTAAAACCATAAGAGCCTCAAGTAACTATTTTCTCAGAAAGAGTTGAATATGTGGTAAAGAAAATGGATGGACTATTTAAAGGACTTTGATTGTGAAATCCTATATTAGCCAGGCAAGGGCAATGTAGTACCGGATGTTCTGAGCCATCAAATGAGTTTTGTGACTCATTTGAGGATTAAAGATATAGAGATATTAGAATGCATGAAGCAATGTGATAACCAGAGGTATAATCAAGGAAACAGGATGATTTTTTCATATTTTTGAATCTAGACGAAGATATTGAGGCGGATTAAGGAAGATTAGATAAGTGATCTGTTCTTAGTTGACATTGTTTGAAATTTGAACCAAGACTCTAGAATTGATTTTAATATCCGTACCAAGGAATCTTGAGGTTTCGGGATCAAATTTGTGTGCCAAATGTCAAAGAATTGAAGGAAGAAATTATGAAGAAAGCTCACCGGTCTAGGTATACGATCCACCCGATGATTAATAAAATGTATCAAGATCTGAAGAAGATATTTTGGTGGATCATAAGGAAGAAAATTAGAGCTTTTGTGATGAGATATTTGATCTGCCAGCAGTTGAAGGCCAAGTAGAAGCCATTCAATCTTTTGCAACCTTTGCCTATTCATAAATAGAAATGGGAAGACATATCCATAGATTTCACGTCGGGAATGCTAAGCTTTATCAGTCCATTTGAGATTTTGGAAAAAGTGGGAGAGGTGGCCTATCAATTAGCCTTGCCACTGAATTTGGAAAAAGTGCATAATATGTTTCACGTGTTAATACTCCATAAGTATATCTATGGTCCTACCTATGTCATTGATTACGAACCATTATTGATCAGCGAGGATTTGTCATATGTTGAGGAGCCTATGCAGAATCAGCGAGGAACCAAGTGCGTCAAACGAAAACTATTCCTTTGGTCAAAGTCTTATGAAGGAACCATTCGTAGGAAGAGGCCACGTGGGAGCTCAAGGACGCGATTTAGGGCAAGTGTCCTCATGTATTCTCTTGATTAGGCATGTAACCCTCTACAAATTTCGAGGATAAATTTTCTGAAAGGAGGATTATAAGGTTCATGTTTTTGGATTCCGTAAAATCATGATTTGAGTTCATATAATTTTAAAGATGTTGGATGTGAGAATTGGTTCGAAAGGTTCAAAAATCAACCCAAGCAACACAGCCGAGAGTAGGCTAGTGGCACGCCCAAGATGCAAGGCAGGCGCATTTTTCAGAACTCCCGCACCCGACCAACGCCCGATTCGTGCCCGAAGTGCATTTTCTAAAACAGTCGTGCCCGATGAGCGCCTGAGGCATGCTCGACCACAAATTCTAATATATTTTTGCCCGAGTAACGCTCGATCAGCACTCGAGCATCGGAGTGGTTAAAAGCACCACCTGCTTCCTTTTTGGACATTTTTGTGCAAAAATTACTGTGAGGACAGAGAGAGGCAAAGGTGGAAGAAGTGAAGAGTGAGAAGGAGATAGGAAAGGGTCCAAACAAGTGAATCCGGATGATCCGAGTAAAGAAACTAATAGATCGGGTCAGGGCAAGTGTACTTTAAGCTTCCTTTCTTAGTTGTCATTGTTTATTCCCATTCATTTTGAATATTATTATTCTAATACTCATCCTAGTTGGTATTTTGAAGCAAAAATATAAAAAATATGCATATTTGTTGCTTTACCATATTTTTATAGCAAGATTTGCTGAAAACCACAATTTATTCACTTGTATCTCAAATATGCATGTTATAAAAATTATCTCCACGTTTAGAGGCCTGAAATATTAGTTTCACATAATTGTGTTTCAAGTTTGATGGAGACATCAGTAGTGGGCTGGCCCAAAAGGGGATAAGTAGCCCAGAATCGATTGCGGCTCATTTAACCCTGGAACAGTCAACACTGTTGTTGACTAAAAGAGCACAACAAGTAGGCCGGACATGGCCGAAGATAAATACAACCAAAATCAAAATTAGCCCACGCGCACCTTCCCAAGCTCCAATGGTCTTCTACTCTAATTCTCCGTACTTCCAAGAATGGAAACCTCTTCCATAATTGAAATCTCCCAAAATTAGAGTGCATCCTCGAATGAAGGCTCACTAATCAGCGCGCGATTCGTAAAGGACGCCCTAACAATGACTACGCACGGTATCCCCACAGAATGAAGAAAATCCTCCTTTCAGACCATTGCAACCCATAATGGTGCCCGCGCCTATGCTGGTGAAGGCAACAATCTCCATAGAATGTGGGCATCTCGCCTCGGCACCTAAGGAAGGCATTGAATGCCAGCGACTATAAAATGCCATGGAGGCTCACTCGACAGGCACGCTCTCTTGCATACTAAGGCTAACAAAAGCTCCCTAATATCTCAAGTATTCCAACGTCCTCTCTTTCTATTATTAGTTTCCTGTGAGCTCAATACTCAGATAAACCGCTTTCCTCAAGCATCCATGACCAACGACACTCTCTCCACGAGTGCACCTCCCACCATCATTCTCAAATCCCACGCCCAACATTCATCTTTGCATTCTTTATATTCACCTTCTTAACCTCAGAAGGCTGTTTACTGACTTGAATATCGAAGTATTTTCAGTATGATAAAATCTTACCGTCACCTGACCTCTTATTTAAAATTACGGTGTGTAGGATCCCAGGCTCAAAGGATGGTGATCGGGATACGACGGACCAATTCGATCCGAATTAATTCAAAATTTAGATCTATGACGCATCAAAGTTTATAAATTTTAAATTTATTCCATGTTATTTATGCATGTTCAAAATATATTATATATTTAATTTTATATAGCATATTTTTTACTATTTGGATATTTTATTTTATCTGTATTATTGATGAACTTTCATAAATTAGAAATGGCCATGGTAAAAATGTGTTAATTCTATGGAAAAGAATCATTGAGGGATATTTTGTAATTATATTAAGAACTTATGAACTATTTCAAAAGGGTGAGAACCAATGATGTATGAATTTAAGTGTAGAATTTTCTATGAATCAAAAAGTTAAAAAATTGGACCAAAAAATGTTCAGCATATAGTATATTTTGATATGCCTTAGTATGTTATAGTGAATGATCGTTACCTACAAAGGACCGATTTAGGTTTAAACAAAAAAATGTTTAAATGTTTACAAACTAACAATAATCATAGATTTGTGGTTTATTTTGCTCTCTAAAATTTTATGGCATTGAGACACCTATGTATATAAAAACACAATATGTCAACTAATCATCTTGTATAAAAACATGATCTTTTTTCAAAGACTATTCTCAGGCGACATAAAGAAGCAGAAAATTTAAAAGAGAACGTGAGGAAGATGCTTACTAGCAATATATCTGCCACAACACTTCCCGAAAATATGAACTTAATTGATGCAATTCAACGCCTAGGCATCGCATACCATTTTGAGCAAGAGATCAAGGAGGAACTGGAATAAAATTTTAAAGCCAATTGTAAGTGCAATGATGATGATGATGAACTTTACAACACAGCTCTTCAGTTTCGATTATTGAGACAACATGGTTTCAACATTTCATGCGGTGTGTCTAAAATAAAAAAATTAAATAAATACACTTAGGTGTATCAAATTTTTAGTTGATTGGACTCAATTCAGATTCACTCACTTGTACATTGAGTATTTTATTAGCGACACCTAATGATGAAGATGTTAAAAAATTGGACCATATTATAGTGAAAGATCGTTGCCTACAAAGGACAGATTTGCGGCTAAGGCTCGTCTATAGAGTTATATGTAGATGGTCCACCTCTAGATTTTAAATAAGAGGAGAATAATTTTGATTATGTAGGAGCAAATATAATCTAAGATTTGATCAACTGCTTCTTTAACTAATAAGGCCTACTAGCCCTAATCCCTAAATAAAATAAATTTTTAACACGATTTGGTGAGTAAGAAAACGGAAATCAATTAAAGAAATTTGGAATGTATTATGAAAACATTTCTAATCATGTTTTACATTTATTCATTCGTTTATATTCCTTTTGATATGTACTGTTATATTTCAAATATAAATTATGCATATTCTTTGTTATATATATATATATATCCGCTATTGAGTATTTGGCTTACTTTCTTACTATTTTTGCTAACCATTCAGATGACCAGCACAAATTTATATCCAACGAGCAGAAGTGAAAGATCATTGCTTAGCTTTAGGACTTATGAATGTCTTACACTGTGTTTTAGACATAATCTTTTGTGTATTTTTGGTACAATAGTTATTCTTTTTTACTGATGGTTTAAATGTATGTATTATTTTGTAATTAAGGAAATTGACGCATGTATAGGTTGAAATCTAGTATATGTTGGAATATAAAATGCTTCCGTAGGTTTGATGGTATTCGCATGCATCTTCACGATTTAGGTCCGACAATGTAAAATATTTTGATTCGTTGTCGAAATCACGAGATTGTGGCATGTTGTGAATCATGTGTCTGCATAGATGTTTATTTCGGGGAATTGTATATTATGATTTGTATTTAGTTTTTGACGAACATTAAGATAGGCAGTAATTTATAATTGGGTCCGTCACAACAATATTTAATATTTAGGTTATTTTGATGATAGTGTTTCAATTTTCGGACAGCCTTATATTATTTTATGTTGTAATGCGATCTTTCGAACAGTTGTTAATATATTACGATGTGTTTGGGACAGTAATTAATATATGTATAAAAATTGGACAGTAATTGGTAAGTCATGAAATGTATGTCGGTCTATTACAGTACCATGTGAATGTGAATTACATCATGATCAGGATGTAGAGTCATAAATGTCGGTTAATGAATAGTTTGGCAGTAGTGAAATTTTGTTTCCATAGATTATAATCACTTTGATTATTGATAAAAGCAAATTCCTTACATAAGGTCCAATATTACAGTTGGGTTAGCATCGGAACCAAATGAGACGTGATACATATGTAGATCTTGTATATAATTTAATTTATTTTATCATGGTCGGTCCAATATACCAGTGCAGATTACATTTTTCAGGTGTAAAATGACTTAATCATGTAGAGCTTTGAACTATCCTAAATAATTTAAGTCTCTTCTTTTAGATTAAACAAAATTTTTCCACTCCCTCACACACTCTCCCTCTTAATTACTTAATTTAAATAAAAATTACTAAAAAATATAATAAATAAATAGGAATAAAAATATATAATCAATATTTAGAGCTTCTTTTTTAATGTCTAAGTGTGGAGGTTTTAGATTTAAGGGAACCATGTACTTAATTAAGAATTCCTCATTCTTATTTGTGAAGAGAATTTCGATGACTTAGATATCTAATTACTATAATTTTAATCGCTAATTTACTTTTACTATCCTGCAAAATATAAAATTTTAACGTCTGATACACGTAAAAGTTTTGGACGATATGCTACGATTGAAAGACTTTGGACAGTAAAATATTCACTCAGTGCATGTTTAGTTGGTGAAAATAAAAATTTTATTTTTAACTTAATTTCAGTGGAATATTTATTTTACTATTTGATTACTTTTTAAATATAAATAAATAT
>JAOVVI020008232.1:0-14322 GCA_028571085.2 Nepenthes alata
AGGGTGAAGTCCAAAACATTCCTCGATTTTATAGTATCTCATAAAGGGATTAAGGAAAATCTAGACAAATCAAAGCAATTGTTGATATGAATTTGCCTCAATCCTTAAAACATGTCCAGGGGTTAACCAAGAGATTGGTTGCACTCTCTAGATTTATGGTGAAATTTGCTAAGAAGTATCTTCCCTTCTTTAAAGTTTTGTGATGGGATAAAATAAATGGGTTTGTTGGACAGAAGAATGCCAATTGCATTTTCTTTTTTTTAGTAAGTAATTAAATTTTATAAATGAAAGGAATAAAGTATAGGGCCAATATTCTATCTCCAAGTATTTTGCTAACTTGAATGTAGAATAGAGAAGCTGGGCCATTCCCCGAACACCATGAAAACATTTCACAAAAACCCAATTGGATTTTCATGAATTGAAGAAATACCTAACCAATCCACTGCTCTTAACTTCTCCTAAAAAAGGCGATGAATTATATATTTACTTGGCCGTCTCAGATATAGCACTGAGCTTAGTTCTATTCAGGCAAGAAAATGATATACAGTGACTGGACTACTACGTCAACAAGATTCTAATAGATGCAGAGACTCTGTCATTGAAAAAGATCTTACAAAGACCAAATGTATCCAGATGTTTGATAAAGTGAGCTGTAAAATTGGGTGAGTTCAACATAGAGTTCTGATGGGTCCGGTATTGCAAGCTGACCCAAAACCTGAAGTGTGATGAAGAAGATTCACGAAGGCAGGAAACATTTTCATTTTGGCGGAAGAAATTCCCTTTGGCGGGAAATTGGAACTCGTCTTAGAGGGAAAAGTTTCATCCCTTCTCTAGATAAAAAGGGAAGAATTGACAGCAAAGGGGGGGGAGAAACAAGTCCCTAAAGAGGAGAGCAAAATCCCTCAAAAGCAACGCCCCGATGCCACCACTCCAGTCTACTGGCCCAACTTCCTTTCTCGACCCCGATGAAAACAAAGCAAGGTGCCTTCTTTGCTCCCGTCTCTGTCAAAACAAGAGCACAGAGCTCTCTCATGGCACGCATTTGACTTTTCCTCTGACAAGGGTGAAGTAAGCTTAGTGGAACCTATCCAACGGCTCCCAGTTCTGCTATTCCCAACCTCGGTGCAGTGGAGCTCGCGGCCCCCTCCCATCAATGGTGTCTAGCAATTCTCTTACGAATCAGTGCTGAACAGAGCATAACATTCACCATCCACGGCGCACAGCTGCAGTATTCTCAAATGCAAGAGGAGGACACCCCCAACAGGGTGCCTCTTGCTCCAGCGTCCCTAGCTGGAACAGAGCCCAAATTCTCTCTCTAATGATAACCAGAGCATTCAATGAGGCTCTCTCTAAAATGGAATACAGAGCCTCTCAGCAAAACGGAATACAAGGATGAATCACCGTCTTAGCTCAACCATCATCCACATCAGACTAACAGGGAGCTCCAAGCTCCTCGCCAATGGCATCCATGATTCCCTGAGGCTCTCAAGGAAACAGAGGGCAGAGAAGCTCTCAGACGGCGCCACTTAGATGCCTCGTCTTCAAATCGAGGAAAATGGAGTCAGTGTCTACAGTTCCCCGGAGCTCACAGCCAGACAAAATGCTGTGGAGACCTCTGAGAGCACTTACTTGCTGCGATGGCAGCAGAGCCTGCCATTAATGGTGTTCGGCGCCCTTAACCTGAGCTGGGAAAGGAACTCCTTGGAAAGCTTCCCGACATTAACGCATTCAGCACAGCGCCGTACAGTGTTTCCCCAAAAGTGTCGCCCAACATCACCAGCACCACTCCTTCGCCTCGGCTGGATCTGTATTCGTTCGCAAATGGGGGCAATCCAGATGGGGAGGCTCAACAGGCTATGCGCACTCAGCGCATTTGAAGAAACTTTTGAATATCATCATGGTCCGCCAACGTGCTAAGCCGCCCTTCGTGGATGCACCTTAAAGCCGCCCTCCGTGGGCACATCCTCAAGTAGGGATATTTCTAAGCCGCCCTCACGGGTGCACCTTTAAGTCGTCCTCTGCGGGCGCATCCTCAAGTAGGGACACCTCCAAGCCACCCCTTGTGGGTGTACCTCTAAGTTGCCCTCCGCAGGCGCATCCTCAAGCAGGGACATCTCCAAATCGCCCTCCGCGGGCGCACCTCTGAATCGCCTTTCGTGGTCGCACCCCCAAGCGGGAACATCTCTAAACTGCCCCTTTGTCGGGCATGCCACTAAGCCATCCTCCACGGGCACACCTCTAAATAGCCCTCCGTAGGCACATTCACGGAGCTCAAGCATCCAAACACGTCCCTCACATGCTCCCCTCATTCCTGCATCTAAAGCATGCTTTCCTCCGTTTATTGTAGAAGACATCTGACTTGAGCATCGGAGTGTCATTCGGGGATAGCCTCCTGTCGGCCTCTGACCTCTTATTTGTTAGTTGTGTTATACAGGTCTAAGTTAACAGCGACAGAATCCGAACCCAATCCTGATCGACCCGCAGTAGAAGATTGGAAGGCTCCCTAATCCGTACAATAATTGAAAACCCAGGACGCAACAAGTTCCAAGTATGACCATGTATAAAAGGACAAGCTCTCGTTGGTTTTTTAGTCAAAATGATGATCGCAATTTTAGAAACTTAGGAGAAGGCAAACACAGGTCTCCTTGTGAGGAAACCCCAACATAGATTCTATATGTTGATGGGTTATCCTCTCAAGTAGGAAGTAGGGCCGATATAATCTTGATGACTCCAAATAGATTTGAAATAAAGCACTCAATGGCATTTAGGCTCTAAGCTATGAACAACATGGTAGAATATGAAGTGTTCTTAACCAAGCTCGGGCTGGCAAAAGAATGCTCGACTAAAAACCTGATCATTTATAGTAACTCAGAGCTGATAGTCAACCAAGTGTTCGAAAACTTTGTAAGGTCAAATCTGTATTTGGAAAAATATCTTGTTAAGGTAAAGAATCTCCTAACATTTTTTGATAAAGTGGAGGTTCATCACATTCCAAGTGAAGACAACTGGAAGGCTAATCAATTGACCAAAATAGCTGCATTCAGGAACCCCAAACAACACCGAAGGGAGATAAGGGAAGTGCTCATGAACCCAAGCATAGATGTGTCGAATGAAGTTCTCCCAGCCTCAAATGAGGTGACTTAATGACACCATACGAGAAGTGCATCAAAGATGGTTTGTTACTGGAGGAACCAGTCAAAGCAAAACTCATAAAAAAGATTGATGAGTCATATACCCTCGTGAATGGAAAACTATACAAAAGAGGCTATTCCATCCCTTATATGCAGTGTCAAACACCCTTTGAGGCCAATTATACTATAAGAAAGGTATATCTTGGTATTTGCGGATTATACATAGGAGGAAAGAACTTAACATTCCAGGTTATGCGGCAAGGCTATTTCTAACCGACTATGAAAAAGGACGCTATGGAGTTATTAAGAGATGTAAAAAAGATCAAATTCATGGCAACATTGCTCGTTAGCCGCAATGAAGTTTAGGCACTACAATTGCCTTGCCCATTTTCATAGTGGGAGCTTGATATATTAGGCTCACTCCCACTTGTTACGGGACAAAGGAAGTTCATCATACTCACGATGGACCATTTTACAAAGTGAGTAGATGCTTCTCCGTTGGCAAAAATTACTAAGCAGAACGTGATTGAATTTGTACGCCAGAGCATCATATGCTAGTTTGAGATGCCCAAGGTCATAGTGCCAATAACGATATCCAATTGATAGGAAAATGATTCACCACATACTGCATGAACCTTGGCATTTGATTAGTTCATACCTATGTGGCTTATACCAAAGCAAATGGGCAAGTGGAGGTGACTATCCGAATCTTATTGTATAGGTTGAAGATGAAGCTGGAGTATGTGGGGGGCTCTTGAATAGACGAGCTTCCATCCATATTGTGGTCCTATTGGACAATCTCATGAGAACCAACTCAAGAAACACCCTTTTGCCTATGCCACGAGACTAAAGCTATCATCTTAGTGGATATCGGACTATCTAAATTTTGAGTGGAAAGTTTTGACCCATATCACAATTCTTAACTCCTGAGAGAGAATGTAGACTTACTCGAATAAACCAGAGACATGGTGAGAGTACGGATAGCGACTTACCAACAACATATAGTGCAATATTACAATAAAAAGATGAAACCACGACAGTTCGAAATAGGGGATCTAGTTCTAAAGAACATTGAGACCATAGGAAAACTTACTAACATGAGTAAGCAGTCCACCAGTTAGAAAGGACCATTCCTAGTGTCAGCCATCCTCTGAAATAGTGCGTATAAATTACGCATCTAAAATGAAAAACCAGTCTTTAGAGTCTAGAATGCCCTTTACCTTAAATGGTACTGTCAATAACCACACTCCTCAAATATGAAAAAGTTGAATGTACGTCTTATTCAAAACTTATGGGGTGCTTGTATGACATATTTAATCATTTCAATGAGATTGAGTTTTACATCAGTTATTTACATTTATTACTCATTTGTGTGCTTGTGCAAATTACTCATTGCTTGCTAAAATGACCCATATAATAATCTAGTCAAGACACTAGCTAATACAACCATATGACCTAGAGCATGGTCAAGCACCGATAATTGCTTCAGAGACTTGAGGGCTTCAAGACCAAGCATCCAATACCTTTTCATAGGTCCAATCAAATACCAAATTATGTTCGACTAATAAAAACATTAGGAAGCTTTTTAGCATTAGTGCTAGAATATCCTTCCATAGGATAGGCGCTATTAGTCATATATGGCTCATGGACTAGGGTCCAACTAAACCTTGCAATGATGGTGAGACTACCTAACCAACAAATGAAGAATTCATTGAATAGATGTACGATAAAATATAAACCGTATTAGTAACAATAATCAAGAAGATTTAGCAGATTGCTCGAATACATGTTTTATGGTTATATATGTATAATTCGGAAATCCCAACTCAATACAGGAGGAACCACCAAGCTAATCCTTGCTAAAGTGCTAGTAGCTCAATTATTCTAAGGCAGAGGGCCAGGCTACGACAGAAATAATGGGTCCTCACTTTGGCCTCAAAAAATTACTGATATTAGAACTCTAGGAAACTAGAATTCCCTAGATCAAGGTAATCTAAAGAAAAATCAGAAGTGACTAAGGAGACGAACTGCCTGTAGAGGGAAATACCATCTTAGAACCTCGCACCCAAAATGGGACCAACCTTCTCAGGTCAAAAACTCCTCCTTGACTCTTACTTGAGCCGAGCACACTTGTTCTAAAGGCTCCCGATGAGACTTGTGTCAAAAACTGATTGATGCTTAGCTTCCTAGAGCTTGTCTTTGAGAATGGCGATCCTATCCCAAGTAGTGGTGTTCTTATCCAATGATTCACAAGATCTTGCCATCCGCTCGGATAATTCATTCTACAGAATAGCAGCCCAGACTCAAAGCTGCTTAGCAACTCTATGACAACGTCCACCTGAATCTCCAATTCCCTATGTGCTGTAGGATTGACATAGGATTGGGAGAATCAAGCAATCTCAACATCTCACTTGCGCAGCCCGTCCTTGACCAAGTGTGTGACGACCAGGTTGACTAAATACGACTAAACATAATGTCCATCAAAAACTAAATACCAATCACAATTATACAACGATACATAATAATCAAATACGCACAGGATCCAAATACTACCATAATATCCATGGCTCCAACGATGTATTGCCAAAACTACAATGTTGGATCTAAGAGATGCCACTAGGTACCAAAAATAAGCCATAATGACCTACAGAAGTATTTACATATAACCATCAAATACACAGCGGAAACTAAACTATAAGAGTATCTTCAAAATAATCATAATACATCAAAAATCTAACTTCCCAACATATACATATATCAACAAAATCATTATCCATAGTCAACTACCTACAATCTTTACTCCTCCTTGTCATGCATTAGCTTGTACTCATTTAAAGGTAAGAAAAATAATAGGTGAATGACCGAATGCCTAACAAGGCATAAATATAAATAAGGACAAATGCAATATACTTTAAATAAAATCGAAGGAATGGAATAGGATCATAATGCATATAAGTATGAAATATGATCGAATATCATTTTCGAGACACATTTAACTTTTACATTTTATTTCTGATTATATTAGCCTTCAAAATATGTAGAAATTTACTTATCTTTAGGGATTAGGGATAGTATGCCTTACTATTTAACGGAGCAATCAAGCGAGAAAAAGATTATATATACTTCAACATAATCTAAGGCACTATGTATATAATTTAACACCCCGTGGTGAGTGGTATGCCTTTAACCTCATATACGAGACCATAGTCTTTGTTGCCACCGAAATTTCCCCCGTGGCCCAAGAACACTCCTTGATCTACCACTTAATATCTTAAGGCATATCAAGAATATCACCCACTGAATAAAATCCTTGGCCCAATTTCTTGATTTTTTTTTATATTTTAGATAAAAATACTATACAATTTTACTTAGTCCTTTTTCTTTAATTTTCTCACTCTAGGAGAAAATATCTATAACATATAACAAATTGTACAGTTCCAAATTACTTGATATAGATACATATTTTTATGTTCTTGTGGATATAGGTATATATTTTCATATTCATGTAGACTTAAATTTTAGACTTTAATAGATACTTTTTCACAAATAACTGATTAACAAATGCCAATATACTTTACAAAACATGTGATTTTTCATTATAAACAGATAAAGAGATAACAATAAACTTTACAGATAATTCAATAATTTTTTATGATCTAAACATAAATAGACTATAAACCAAATTTCTCAAATTTCAATTATATAGTGACTTTAGACATATTTATAGATATAAAAAATACCATATATTGAAAATAACATATAAATCATGATACATGCTTCCAAACATGAAATTTTATCATAAAAATATGAGAAAGTAGTAAAATAATTTAATTGGCAGAAACTCAACGAAGCAGAATATCAGAACAATAATACCCGAAGTAACAGATAAGAAACAACAATAAAGAAAAGATAAAGCTTAGAGTGTACTTACCTTGATCCAATTAACCAATTATCTTCTATGAAAATGGCTCGGTTCTATCCCGATACCACTCTCTCTCTATATTTCTCTCCCTTCTCTCCTTTATCTTCTCTTCTCTTTCTCTCTCCTTCTCTTCTTACCCACATAAATATCTGATTTTTCCTCCCTCTTAAAATTTTTATATATTAAAATTGGTTATCCAAAATTTTGGATAATGGTGACGCAGCGCTCGAGTGCTGGTCAAGCGCCCCTCTAGTGCGCCATACAAAGCATCCCACACTCGAGCGCCACTCAGGCGTCCATTAGACCAACCCATTCTCGAAATTGTGCCCCGGATTGAGCTCAAGTGAACATCAAGTGCGGCTATACTGGAAATTGCGCCTTGGCACCACTCAGACGCCCATTGAGCGAGCTTTTCTTTCTCATCCACTTCGCTCCTGATTTTTTTTTTCTCACCTTCATTTAACCTAATTTTGATTAAATTAACTTAAGTACTCATAATTTAGAAATCGAAACCTTACAATCATTCCCCACTTATTAAATTTCATTCTTCCTTAGCATCCCTGTTTTACATCCAAGTTGGTAAAATACTTGGGCATAGAACATTGGTCCTGTACTTTATTCTTTTTATTTATAAAATTTAATTACTTACCCAAAAAAATTTAACAAAGCTACATACCTCAAGAAAATAAATGGGGATATTTATCTCGGATCTCTTCTTCTCTTTCCCACATAGCTTCTTCGTGAAAATGTCTTCTCCATTGAATTTTGACAAGTGGGATGGTCTTAGTGTGCTATATCTGATCCCTTTGATCTAGAATTTGCACTGGTTCTTTTGTATAGGAAAAACTCTCATTAATAGCTAAAGGTCCATATTCAATAATGTGCGTCGGGTCATGGACATACTTTTGCAACGTTGATACATGGAAGACGTTATGTACATTGGCCAAACTCGATGGCAATGATAATTGATAGGCCGGTTCCTTGACTCTCTCAAAAATCTCAAAGGGTCTAATAAACCTCAACTTCAGTTTTCCTTTCATACCAAATCTAGATGTCTCCTTCGACGGTGATACTTTGAGAAAAATAAAATCACCAAATTTAAATTTTAACTCTGATTTTCTCCGATCAACATAACATTTATGTCGACTCTGAGCCATCTTCAGCTTCTCATGAATCAATAGAATTTTCTCTTATGTCTCTTGAATAACATCTAACACCAGCAGCCATCTGACCTCATCTCTTTCTAATGGATGGGAGGCTGTCACTTCCTACCATACAAAGTTTCAAACAGAGCCATACCGATACTTGCCTGATAACTGTTATTGTAAGCAAACTTTGCTAAAACTAAGTGATCATCCTAATTACCCTTCAACTCCAGCACTGATACTCTGAGCATATCTTATAAGATCTAGATGGTTTTCTCACATTGGCCATCTGTCTAACAATGATAGGCTATACTGAACTTCAGATTTATTCCTAGTTCTCAATGCAAACTCTCCTAAAATTTATAGACGGACCGTAGATCTCCATCGAACACAATTGACACTGGAACACCATGAAGTCTAACAATTTTGTTGATATATAGTTGCGCCAGCCAATCATGAGAATATGTTGTCAAAATGGCTAAAAAATGAGCTGATTTCATTAGCCGACTCAGAATGACCTAGATTGCATCATTATTTTTCAGGATTTTTGGCAATCCCATAACAAAATCCTTCGTAATATCTTCCCATTTTCAACTCAGAATGGGCATAGGTTGCAACAAGCCTAATGGTTTTCTCCTATCAGCCTTTAGTTGCTGGCAGATAAGACATTTACCCACAAAAGTCATAATTTTTCTTCTCATATTCCTCTACTAGAACATCTTTCTCAAGTCCTAATATATTTCATTGATTCCACGGTGAATAGTGTACCTGGATCGATGAACCTCCTTTATAATCTCTTCCTTCAACACTTCGTCATCGGGTACACATAAGCGGTCCCAAAATCTCAATAATCCATCGGCCCAAACATTAAAATTAACTCTAGAGTCTCGATTTAAATATCCAACAATATCCATAAAAAATGGATTGTACACTTGCCTCTCTTCAATCTTCTCCAGGATCTCCGGTTGTACTTACAGATACGACAGTATCATCCGATTACCTTTAAAATACCACTAGATATTGCAATACTTCATACAATCCAACATATCCATCTCCTTGATCTGCAACCTTGCCACAAAGCTAGTTTGGTAGCTTAGAGTATCTGCTACTACATTACCATTTTTCAATGGATACTGAATTTTACAATCATAATGTTTTAGGAATTTGATTAATCTCCACTACCTAATATTCAGTTCTTTTTATGAGAATAAATACTTGAGACTCTTATGATCAGAATACATCAAAATTTTCTCATCGTATATATAGTGTCTCTAAATTTTCAATACAAATACCACAGCAGCTAATTCCAAATCATGAGTCGGAAACTCTTTTCATGAGTTTTCAACTGTGTAGACCCATAAGCAGCAACCTTTTCATTCTACATTAGGACACAACCCAGTCTAAACTTAGAGGAATCACAATATACTTCAAAACCACCCGAACTATCAGGAATAGTCAAAATCGGCATAGAGGTCAATCGATCTTTTAATTCCTAAAAACTCTATCCAAACTCCTCTATCAAGTCAAATTTAATTTTCTCCTTCATTAACTGGGTGAGTGACATAGCAATTTGGAAAAAAATCTTTACAAACCTATGATAATAACCAGTCATTATCAAGAAACTCCGAACTTCAGTCACTGTCGTCAGTTGACTCCAATTAATCACAATTTTAATCTTCTTTGGGTCTACCAAAATACCTCCATTAGAAATAACATGGCCCAAAAATACCACTTCTTCGAGTCAAAACTCAGACTTCTTTAATTTTGCAAACAATCTATTTTCTCGAAGAGTTTAGAGCGTGGTTCTCAAATACATGATGTGCTCTTTATAACTCTTTGAATAAATAAAGATATCATCTATAGAAACTATCATAGATTTATCCAGATAGGCCAAAAAAACTCGGTTCATCAAATCTATAAAGTTGGCAAAAGAATTCGTCAATTCAAATGGCATAACTAAGAATTCATAGTGGCCTTACCTCATTCGGAATGTCATTTTTACCACATCTTCCTATTTAATTTGTAGCTGATGGTACCCTGTTCGAAGATTAACATTTGAAAATACACAGATTCCTTACAATTGGTCAAAGAGATCGTCAATCTATGGCAATAGATATTTATTCTTGATCGTGATTTTGTTAAACTCACTATAATCCACACACAGCCACAAAGTCACATCCTTCTTCATCATAAACAAAACTGGCGCACCCTAAGGTGACACATTTAGCTTGATGAAACCCTTATCTAGCAGTTTCTATAATTACTGTTTTAACTCTTTTAACTTAGTAGAAGCCATCCTATAAGGTGTCTTTGACATTGGTGCCGATCCGGGCACAAGATCAATTTCAAATTCTATCTCTCGGTGTGGCGGTAGGCCAAGCAAGTCTTCCAAGAATACATCTTCAAACTCGCACACTACTGGCATCTCCTTTGTTGACACATCATGGCTTTGAACTGTAATGGCCCAAATCCTAAAATATAAAAAATCTCTGATGTCGAGTCAAAATAATCTAGGAGTTGAGAAAAATCGAGGGCTAAAAAAATGAGTTAAGGATAGTAATCTGGTCAACAAGTGTTAACCAGAAGGCATGAGGAAAGGAGTAATCCGGTCAACGTAAAACGTTGACTGGAAAACGTAAATGGATGAAAGGAAGAGAAAGAGAAAACTAATCCAGTCAATGCAAGTTAGTTGACCGGAATGTGTATGAAGGAGAAACCTAAATTCGATTAAGGTCAGTTGACCGAAAATAATAATGAAACCCTTACGAAAAGTAGAGTCAGGAAAAACCTACTCCGAACCGCTCCGAGTGTTGTCCAACCCTAACGACGGCTGTCAGACCCAATGGCCTATAAATAAGAACTAGAAAGTGTAAGGAAGAGGTGCTCAATAGAGTTTTCTAATAAAGGAAGACCAAAAGTTTAGGGCGAAGCAAAAGAAATCTAGGCAAGAGTACTCACCCTTGTTTTAAGTTCATGCTTTATTGCAAGTATATACATGTTTACAACGCAAGTATATCTGATTTTTGATAACCTTATGTTTCTGTATGTATGATGTTTGTTCTGTTCATTTGATTTAAGAAAGAATCGCTCTTAATCGCATGTTTAAAAGAAAGCCTGTTATTCATGATTTTGTTATGCTTGAAGTATGGTTATTTGTCGATCTTTATGAGCTTCGATAATTGCATGTTTAAAGAAAAGACTTTCGACCCTTGAGAAAAGACTTCCGACTTTGTTAAAAGAAAAGTATTCAGCATTTGTCTCATGAAAATTGAAATCGGCTTTAAGAACATGTATTTTGAAATCGAAATTTGTCTCTGAAAATTGAAACCGGCCTTAGAGCATGTGTTGAAATTGGAATTTGTCCCATGAAATTGAAACCGACTTTTGAGAAAAATACCTCCGATTTTAAGAAAAAGGACTCCGACTTTTTAGAAAAAGACCTCCGATTTTAAGAAAAAGGACTCTGGCTTTAAGAAAAAGGACTCTTACTTTTGAGAAAAAGACCTCCGATTTTAAGAAAAAGGACTCCGACTTTTGAGAAAAAGACCTCGGTTTTAAGAAAACGGACTCCGACTTTTGAGAAAAAGACCTTCGATTTTTAAGAAAAAGGACTCCAGCTTTTGAGAAAAGAACTTCGCTTTTAAGAAAAAGGACTTTGATTTTTAAGGAAAAGAACTCCAGCTTGTGATGAAAGATCTTCGACCTTAAGATGATTAAAGGAAAGGCTATACGGATGTCAATTGTTGATGTTAAAGAACAAATGCTATAAGAACAAGGAAAATATATGTAATCCGAACAACAAGTGAAACTGTACGACTTTTGACTTTTGAACTATGATGGATGGCCATTAAAAGACATGAACTAAGAACTGAGTTTTTATTAAACTTGCTGTTAAAAATGGATGAAGGATATTAGAGTGACACTCGTGGACTGTCCCTGGGCCACGAGGGATTTTTGGTGGCATAAGGCTTTCGGACTACGGTCCCGTATGTCAGGTTAAAGGCATTACCACCCGCCTCGGGGAGCATAATGAGAGGATATGGCTCTAGATTGTGAGATTGCACACAACCCTTCCTCAATGTTGTTCGCTCCCGTCCGGTCCCTAAAGATAATAAGAATTTCGAATGGTTTTTATGAATTTTTTGAAGACAAGATAATAAGAATAAGAACAAAGAAATTCTGAACTAAATAAGAAACGATATGATGACTTTTGTATGCTAAAGTTATGATATAAACCCTTACCTTGATCTGATTATATGTATGTTTATATTTTCTGTATGTGAGTATCTTGCTGGGCTTTGTAGCTCACTCTTGCCATTTTTCATATGACGAAAAGCTTATAGAGGATAAAATTGAGTAGAATCATACGAAGCAGCTAGACGGCATAGCTGGCTGGAGCTAATTAGTGAAGAACTTGTTGTATTTCTTTTGATGTTTTGATAAGGATTTGTAGAATAGTTCCGCTGTAAAAAAAAATTATGGATGTTAGTATGTTTCCATAATTGCTTTAAAGACGAATGAAATTGATAGTTCTAGTAGCATCTCATGTCATGTCAAGGTCTTCATGTTCGACCAACGTAATGTTGGCCGGCCATGTACGAAATTAAAACCTGAAGGCCAGCTCAAATAGTTCGGCCTCAAGCGATCCTGTGTATATGTGAAAGATTTATGTATATAAAAGAAAATAAAAATTTGTATGTCCACCGAGTTATCATCTATTCTTTTTATTTGATGTAAGGATTTAGGCTTGACAGTGGACTTATGTGGTGGAATAAGGTCGGTCCATCACAGTTGGTATCAGAAAAAGAACTGAGATGCTTTAGGATCGATTTGAATTAATATGGAAACTTAAGACAGAATTATTTAAGACAAGAAGGAGGTTAGCTTTACTTTTGCTTAGGACGGAGTACCTTGTGATAGCCACCCTTAACTAGTAGACTGACAAAATTATTCTTTTCAGAAATCGAAGTCGTTGCTGAAGTCATGTCTAATAGAGGAAGACGAACCATCCGAATTAACAACTCTCTGGACCCGGAGACAATGTACTTGAACCTGCTAGACAGGTTGGCTGATGTTATAGAAACCTTGGCTCCACCAACTCCGGTGACCATCCCAATTCCTGTTCATCAAGAGAGGTCAGTCTACGATCGCTTTACCAACGGGCGAGTTCCTAAATTCTCAGGAGAACCCAACCCATTGAAGGCAGACACCTGGATCCAACGACTAAAGAAGGTGTTCGCAGTGATTAAGTGTCCTGTTGGAGATAAGGTTCTATTTACCACTCATAAGCTGGCGGGTGAGGCCCACCACTGGTGGGAATTACAGAAGAGGGATTTTGAGGTGCCAGACAGGGATATTATTTGGAAAATGTTTGAAGTAGCATTCTTGGAGAAATACTTTCGTGCTAACCTTCGCGGACAGAAGGAAGATGAATTCCTTCGCTTAAGGCAAGGCACTCGCTCTGTGGCCGAGTATAATGTAAAGTTTACAGAACTATCCCGCTATGCTCCTTATATGGTGGAAGATCGAGAGGGGAAGGCTAGAAGGTTCTTTCAAGGATTAAGAGACGATATTAGAAGGTTCGTTCAAGGATTAAGAGACGATATTAGAAGGCACCTTTCCACTTTGAAGTTGACCACGTACAGAGAGGTGCTAGAAAGGGCTGTCATCTATGAGAAGGAGCTGGAGAGAGGGGCATTTCTCAAGCAGAGAACTTTTAGTCAGGCTTCAAGGGCCAGTGCTAGTAGAGGCCTTTCAAAGAAGGCAAAACTGTTGAGGTCCAGTGGGGAGCATGACCAATCTGTATAGACTTTTCGAGCATCTAGCAATACATGTAATCATTGCAGAAAATCACATGAAGGGAAGCCATGCTATAAGAAGCTGGGAGTCTGCTATAACTAAGGCCAGGGTGGACACATGATCAAGAACTGCCCACTCGCCAAACAAGCCCCAGAATTTAAGTCTTCCATTACAGCTAAGGTGTTCGTCGTTTCTGCAAAGGAGGCTGAAACCTCTACTGTGGTAGTGGAAGGTACACTTTCTATCTGTGGCACTTCTAGTCATGTGTTCTTTGACTCAGGATCCACCCACTCATTTGTCTCCCATGATTTTGTAAATATCTTAC
>JAOVVI020008233.1:0-14318 GCA_028571085.2 Nepenthes alata
GACCTGGTCGAGAGCCATGCGCCGAGCCTTGAGAGCCAAAAATAAACTTCAGTTCATCGAAGGCACTGTTCATAAACTGAGCGATTCGAATGATCCCTTCTTCGAAATCTGGGGACGATGTAATGATATGGTTGTCTACTGGATTCAAAATTCGGTTAGCCCATCCATCAAATCTAGCGTCGTCTTCGTCGATGATGCCCGTGAGATCTGGAATGAGCTTCGCAACCGATTCACCCAACAAAATGGACCGCGCATCTTCCAATTGAAGAAATCGTTGGCTAGCCTCCTACAAGGACAAGATCCTGTGAGTATGTACTACGGCAAACTCAAAACTTTGTGGGATGAACTTTTGATTTACGACCCTAGCCCAAACTGTGATTGCGGCAAGATGAAATTTCTTGCCGACCGATATCAACGTGACTGTGTAATCCAGTTTTTGATGGGATTAAATGAATCATATTCTAACGCCCGGGACCAAATCATGATGATGGATCCCCTTCCCTCTGTAAATCGGGTTTTCTCTGTGATCCAACAACAAGAACAGCATCACCAGATGCAGTACATTACCCAACCTTTGAACACAGTAGCTTTGGCTGTGAAATGAACTTCAAATTACCCAAAATACCCCATGAAAATTACTCAGTATGTCAAGAAAGGTAGGCCCTTCTGCGTCCATTATAGGATCACAGGGCACTCTGTAGAACTGTGCTTCAAGATTGGTAACGCTGATGCCCCTGTGTGTTCTCACTATAATAAAACTGGCCATGTTGTTAAAAAATGCTATCAATTACACGGTTTTTTCTCAAACCACAAATCTTATGGGAAAACTGGGAACATAACTTCTTCGGCCAACCTGTTGAGTTTCAAAGGTCATATTGACAAAGAAGGAGATGCTGATGGCCGGGTGGCTCTGACTAAAACTCAATTCAAACAGCTCATGGACTTAATTCAATCAAAGGACGCTACTGCCAAAACAATTCAGTCCGCATTCGACTCGATCATCGAGCAGCCGAAGGCTGCCAACATGACTGGTAATATATTTAATGTTTCTCCCTTTCATAAGCATCATAAAAATAATCAGCATGTATGGATTCTAGACACCGGGGCCACAGATCATATGATATGTGATCCCTCGTTATATGATCATTATATGGTCCAGATTTCGTGCTCTGTCAAACTTTCAAATGGAAGTAAAGCTCCTATTTCGCACATTGGAAATATTAAACTTACTGATAAGTTAACATTGCAGAATGTCCTTTGTGTTCCTTCCTTTACTTTTAATTTGATTTTCATAAAATAGTTAATTGACACACTTAATTGCTGTATATTTTTTTTCTAACATTTGTTTGATTTAGGACCTTGCTACTTCGACAACGATTGGGATTGGTAAAGAGAAAAATAGACTATATTGTCTGATAAATAAGGAAGTTGATCCAAATTCTTTACAGAGCCTTCTCTCCAAAATCTGCAAGGGGCCCTCTCTTAATTTTACTTCATTGTCTTCTGATTTGTGGCATTCCCGATTAGGACATATTTCGTACTCTAGGATGAAATTAATAAGCGATCTTGTAAAAGGCATCGTATATTCCATTAATGATAATCCTTGTACCATTTGCCACATGGCCAAGCAACGTCGCCTCCCATTTTCTCCCAGTACCCATAAGTCACATACCTTATTCGACGTGGTGCATTGTGACATGTGGGGACCATGCTCCGAGATATCTTATGACAGATATAAATATTTCTTGACCATCGTTGATGATGTATCCAGAAGTACCTGAATTTACCTGCTAAAATAAAAATCGGATACAAAATTGTGCTTGGAAGTCTTCTATAATCTGGTTGCCGCACAATTTAATGTCAAAATCAAAGTAATACGTAGCGATAATGGAACATAATTCAAATTGGGAGATTTCTACAGTAAAACATGTGTTATTCACCAACGTAGTTGTGTGGAAACACCACAACAAAATGGTGTCGTTGAACGTAAACACCAACATTTATTGAATGTCGCTAGAGCTATCAGATTTCAATCGGGACTTCCTTTGAAATTCTGGAGTGATTGTATTATTACCGCCGCACACATCATCAATAGGATTCCCACTCCTAGGCTCGAAAATAAAACTCCATATGAAATCCTTTTTAGAGTCAAACCTAACTACGCTAATCTCCGCGTATTTGGTTGCCTGTGCTTTGCTTCAACCATCTCCCAAGGCCGTATCAAGTTTGATCCCAGAAGTAGAAAATGTGCCTTCTTGGGCTACCCCTTTGGTGTCAAAGGCTACAAATTACTTGACCTAAATAGCCATCCTACTTTCTATTCAAGAGATGTGACTTTCCATGAGAATATATTTCCTTTTCAAAATGACAACATTGACCAAAGCTCTAATGCTCAACTCAATACACCCTCATTAGAACCTTCTGCCACCAATAATGAACAATTATGGGAAACGCAGCCGGTGCTATCCAACTTACATGACTCTCGTTCAAATCATGTAGTTCAACCTATGACAAATAATAATGAAGAAATTTCTGTCGTTCCTATCCCCAATCCAGACCAGGAATAAATAATCAACGATCACTCAGAACCAAATACATCGAGTAATACCCAAGTTAGTTCAATACCTGTTCGAAGAACCATTAGAGTTTGAAAAGCGCCCGAATACCTAAAGAATTTTCATTGTCAACATGTATCTCAGACTTCGCCTACTAGATCAAATTCACAAACACCTCTAGGAATACCATACCCCATTGAAAATCATATATCATACCAAACACTATCTCCCACATTTGGGCATTTTTCGGCCGCCATAACCTCCCACAGTGAGCCACAAACATATGCCCAAGCCATTAGTGATGAGAAATGGCGCGAAGCCATTGAAAATGAATTGAACTCATTGGAACAAAATAAGACATGGATACTTACTGACTTACCTCCCGGTAAGAAAACTATTGGCTGCCGATATGTCTTCAAATTAAAGTTTAATAGTAATGGGAGTATTGAGAGACACAAATACAGATTAGTTATAAAGGGATACACGCAACAAGAAGGAATAGATTATCATGAAACTTTTTCCCCTGTGGCTAAACTTACTACAGTTCGATGCCTCCTCGCCATTGCGGCCATCAAAGGGTGGCACCTGTACCACTTTGATGTCAACAATGCCTTCCTTTACGGGGGTTTAAATGAAGAGATCTACATGTAAAAACCCCCCGGATACACTAAAGGGAAACCAAATCAAGTTTGTAGGCTGTTGAAAAGTATATATGGTCTCAAACAGGCTTCCAGGCAATGGTACTCCAAGCTATCTACATCGCTTATTACTTTAGGCTTCACCCAATCAAAGGCTGATTATAGCCTATTTACCAAATCAGATAATCAAACATTTACGGTACTCCTCGTGTACGTTGACGACATCATAGTAGCCAGCACTTCTTTGGATCATATTCATTCTGTTAAAACATATCTCCATCGTGCCTTCAAAATAAAAGACCTCGGCGTTTTACGATATTTCCTTGGAATAGAAGTTGCACGATCCTCGAAAGGCATCCACATATGCCAGAGAAAATATGCCCTTGATATTTTAGCAGATTCCGGTTCCCTTGGTTCCAAACCCCTTAAACTTCCAATGGATCAAAATGTCAAACTAAGTAAAAGCACTGGGACCGTTTTACCAGATCCTAGCATCTACCGAAGACTGATTGGCAGGCTCCTCTATCTAACAGTCACAAGACCTGATATATGTTACGCTGTCCACATTTTGAGTCAATTCATGACTCGACCGACATCTAATCACATGAATGCAGCCTATCAAGTACTGAGATACTTGAAACAAAATCCAGGACAAGGTATATTACTTTCTTCCACTTCTAACGTTCAACTTCGAGCTTTTTGTGATGCAGATTGGGCTTCATGTCCTGACACTCGAAGGTCCATCACTGGCTACTGCATCTTCATTGGGGACTCTCTTATTTCTTGAAAGTGTAAGAAATAATCGGTTGTCTCTCGCTCATCCGCCGAAGCTGAATACAGATCCATGGCCAACACATGCTGCGAACTCACTTGGCTCCGATACATCTTACTTGATTTACGGATACCACACTCTCACGCTGCTGACCTCTACTGCGACAATCAAGCTGCTCTGCACATATCCGCCAATCCGGTTTTCCATGAACGGACCAAGCACATTGAGCTGGATTGTCATTTGGTCCGCGACAAAATCCAAGACGGAAGTATTCGGACTCATTACGTGACGACTCACAATCAGTTGGCTGACATGTTCACCAAGACTTTGCCTACCTACCGCCTGAAGATTCACTTATCCAAGCTGGGCATAATAAACATATATGCTCCACCTTGTGGGGGGTATTAGGAAATAAAGTATCGTAGGATATACTATGCCCGTATATATGTATTTTTTCCTTTTCTGTATTTATTTCATTATTTCCTTCCCCATTTATTTTTCTTGCCTTTTGTTTTGTTTTCTCCATTGTATTATAAAAGTAGGCAAACAGGGAGTTTGTAATTAAGTAAAATGGAATAAATCAATTTGGCGTCCAGTTCTTGCGCCGCTCTGTTCCTTCGTCTTCCTTCATTTCTTCTACGCATCATTTTCCTCTCTGCCCAGCAGATCTTCACAGTTATAAAGGCCCAGGAGGTGTTTGAGGAAGGTGGTTCCTGCCCTTACTTCCTTCTCTAGCGAGGCATCTAGGCTCGTTGGGTCGACCGAGGGAGGTGAGTCTTCCGAATCTCCTATATTGGTCATGGATGACTAGGAGGGTGCCTAGGAGGAGCCAATTCCAACCCTAACTCTAGCCTAGTACAGTGTTCTTGTTATTGTTGTGTCCCTGCACGAGGAGCTCATGTTGTGCCTTGTTGTTGTTGTTGTTGAGGAGGCTTCTTACGACGATTGGGTAGTTGACATCTTGGCTGAGAAGATTGATGAGAGCCATGTGGTGGCAGGAGCCAAGAACGATGGAGGTTGACGCGATCGTTGGGGTTGAGAAGGCAGTTGAAGTACGTTGTTTGGAGTCTTCAGAGCTTGGAGTTTTGAAGGCAGCCAAGGTGGCTGGGACTATGGAGGCTATCGAAGGGTCTTGTCCTAAGTCCTCAGAGCCTGAGGTTTAAGGGGAGATGGAGGTTGAGCCTGTTGTCGGAGCGGTTGAGGAGGGTGTCGAGGAAGGTGCAGAAACACCTGGCTTCGAGCCCCTTGTGTTGGAGATTTTGGGGGTGGAGGAGCTGCAGGACGTTGTGGAGACTACGAAGATGCCCCCTTGATGCCTTCTGAAGCCGAGACCTTAGAGCTAGAAGAGCCCACATCAAGTCATTTGCCCTCGGAGAGGCCATCTCTGGCTGAGGTAATTCTTGTACACCTTCTTATTTCTTTTGTTTACTTTCATTGTTACCTCGACCGATTATTTTTTTATTGCAGCTGCAGGAGAGGGTGCATCAACTTGCCACCTTTATCGACCGTCTGGCCTAGACCCATGTCAACCCAGAGGAGCTTAGAGTGGAGCGGGCCTCCTATTTTGAGCATGAGCTGTCTAAAGCTTGGGTGTAGATCTCCTCCCTTAAGGATTCACTGTGCTAGTTGGAGCAAGATCATGCTTGCCTTCGGGATGAGAACCTCCCGCTCGAGGGAGAGCTTTCAACCTCTCTCAGCTCGAATGAGATAGGGGGGCCCTGAAGCATAGGTATTGGGCCGGCATCAACCTATGCCATCGCATAGTGGATCTGGTGGCTCGGGGATTTGTGGTTTTGATTTTTCATTTGAGAAATTCCAGAGCTCAGCAATCGTCAAATCTGTTGGGTTCCACCCATGATGCTGTCGATCCTTCCTGTGATGCCACTGGGCCTTCATCTCATCCGCAGGCAAGCCTCGAGCCGCCAAATCATCCTTCCTCTAAGCAGTAGGCCAATTTTGTATTTTTTTTGGGCGGATGGCTCTCTTTGTTCATTTTGATTGGGATAATAAAATGAGCAAACCTTGCATATTGAGTTCTTTTGTCGCTTTCCCGCTTCCTCTTTCTCGTTTCACCAACTAAGTATTGCTGCTATTGTTGTTGGGTTTACTTTGGGTGCATTAGCCCAATCGTGCTCATTCATAGTACTTTGATTCTGTGTGGGCTGATATTTCCCATGGATGGGACGTTGTTGCACGTTGGTTAGTGAGCCTCACTAGGGTCGGTTGAGTTTCATGGCCACAGTTGCTGGGCTTAGGCAGTGCTATAGGCCGTCGTCCGCATGCGATCATTGGTGCTTAGTCCTATTGAAGGACATCATGGCTATTGTGTGTATGGTCCTAGCCTGCAGACTATCATCGACGAATGGTACTTTCTCCTTCCAGAGGAGGTCATCACACGCATGTTATGAAAGCTCCTTAAGGTTTCAGTTGCTACTTGAAAGGGTGATCTGAATCCATGGTCGTGAGCTCCTGGGTTGTGGTGTTTGACTGTACATGGGCCACTTGGTAAACTAACAGAGTTTTAAAATCTGATCACGTGTGGGCCATTCGATAACATCACTGAGTTTTGAAATTTGACCGTGTATGGAACACTCGGTAACGGGGTTGAGTTTTTTTTTACTGTCTGTAGGTCAACATATGGGTGAATAAAAGTTCACCTGAATTAAAGATAGTCTAGGTCGTTTGATTTTATGAGATAACAATGAAGCACTCATATGGACAATTAAATATGAACAAACAATTATTTTATTAATGTGATTATGGTACATATTACAAGCACTCTCAATGATGCATGCTAACCTTTGGTTTAGTTAAGGCTTATTGGTAGTAGCTTTTAAGGTGGGAGGCGTTCTAGTTACTCAGAACTAGCTTGCCGTCCTAAGCGTGTAGTTTGTACACATCGTTTCAGAGGATAGCTGAGACAAGGAATGGTTCTTTCCAGTTAGGGGAAGCTTATTCTTGTTGGTAAGTTTTTCTTGTTGCTTCTATACTCTGCAGGACTAGGTACCCCACTTCGAATTGACAGGTTTTCACTTTCTTGTTATAGTACCGTGCAATCCACTGCTAGTGGGCTGCTGTTCGTAGGCGTGCTGCATCTCGGGCTTCTTCATAGAAGTTGAGATGCTCTCTTAGCCTTTTTGAAATTATTGAGTGGGTCAAAGCATTTGACCCGAAGGTTGAAAAGTTTAACCTTTGTTGGAATAACAACTTCAATCCCATAATATAGGCTGACGGGAATCTTTCGGGTTGGCTCTCTCGGGGTCATCCTGTATGACCATAGGAAAGATGGCAGCTCGTTCGCTCAAGAGTCTCTAATGTCCTCTAACTTTGTCTTCAGCCTGTGCAGCAGTGTTCAGTTCGTCATTCCCACTTACTTATTAGCTTACGGGTAGGCGACAAAAATGTGGGCCAACCTTATTTGTAGACTTGTACAGTACCTGATGAACTGCTTGCTAGTTAATTTGGTTCTACCGTCGGTCACTATAACCTCAATAATTCTAAATTGGCATACGATACTCTGGCAAACAAACTCCGTCCCATTTTGTTTGGTGATCTGTGCCAGTGGGGACACTTCGACCCACTTAGTGAAATAGTCGATATCCATTATGACGAACTTTTCCTACATGGATGCTATGAGTAAAGGGTCAAGTATGTTGAGCCCCCACTGTGCGAACGGTCAATGCGATTGTAGGGCATGCAGTTCCGCATGCGGAAAATGAATCATGCTCCAATGGATATGTCAATTATCGTACTTCTTCATGAAGTCCATGGCTTCGCGCTTCATCGAGGGCCAGCAGAAGCCTTGCCTCATAATCTTGACAGCTAGATTCTTGCTTCTGACATGTGACCTGTAGATACTGAGGTACACCTCGTCCAACGTGTAATTAACCTCTTCTGGAATGAGACACCTCATGTAGGGGGTCGAGTACCTATAGCAGTATAACCTTCCATTCGTGATAGCGTATCATCCTACTGTCTTCTTCACGCTCTTGGCATTTTATGGACTGTCTGGTAGGATGTTGTTGGTCAGGTACCTCTTATATGGGGTTATCGAGTTGTCATCATCGGTCACTTGCAGAACTTTGCGCATGGGGTCGTCAATGCTTAGGACGATTAGGAATTTTCGCATGTCTCTAGCGTATTGTTCCAGGTTCCCTATCATCGCCGCCTTTGCCAGTTGGTCTGCCTACCAATTCTCTTCTCTCGAGACGTGGACTACTTTGAATTTGCCAAATGCTTAAAGTCAAGCCCCTCGCTTTAGCAAGGTATTTTGTGAGAAATGGTTTGACGCCTCAAAGTTCCCAAGATCTGGTTGACGACCAATTTAGATTTATTGTAGACAACCAGGGATCTAGCTGAGCATTCTTTTGCTAGTCGGAGTTTGGCAAGCAACACATCCTACTTAGCGATGTTGTTGGTGTCAAGAAATTCGAGAGTCATCGAGTGCTTTATCTCCAACCCATTTGAAATCCTCAAAGCCATGCCTTCCCCATTGTTGATATGTGTTGTTGACCCATTGACATGCAAAGTCCAAGTCAAAATACCTAGCTGGTTAGCATCTTTGGCGAGGTCGAGGGTGTCTGGAACAAGGATCGCCATCTCAATGGTAAAGTCTGCAAGGACCTGGCCCTTCATGGCTTATTATGGTTGGAACTCTACATTGAACTCGCCCAATTCAATAGCTCATTTGACAAGTTGCTCAGATGTGTCCAGCTTTTACAAAATTCCTTTCAGTGGTTGATCAGTCAGGATGATGATCTTGTGCACCTAGAAGTGTGGGCACAGTGTCCTGTTAGAGAGATGAGGCTCGAGCAATCCTTTCGGCATGTGGATAATGGGTCTCAATGTCTGTCAGGACCTTACTGACGTAATGCATTGGCTGTTATATATTAAACTACTAGCGAATGTGGACTGAACTAAGTGTCATGTTGGAGACCACCAGCTACAAATACAGCTTTTTGCCTTCTTGAGGCAAAGTTGGAAGAGGAGGGTTGCAAAGGTACTCATTGAGCTCTTAGAAAGCGGCTTCGCACTCGATCGTCCACTGGAAGTCGGTTGCCTTGGTCCCCCTTAAAGCTTTGAAGAACAGTAGGTATTTCTCTGTGGAATTAGGCAGGAATTGGGAGAGGGTAGCGAGCCTTCTCGTGAATGTCTTGATCTTCTTCATAGTTTGGGGCAGGCTCATGTCAAAGATGGCCTTTATCATCTTGGGGTTCACCTCGATTCCCCGTTGAGAGACGATAACGCGCAAGAACTTCGCAAATGTCACACCAAGTGCACACTTGGCCAGGTTTAGTTTCATTTGGTGCACTCCAGAGGATTTTGAAAGTCTCACAAAGGTCATGAATATGGTCGCCGGTGATTTTACTTTTGACGAGCATGTCGTCCACATACATCTCGATATTTTGTTCATGAATATTGATCTGGGCTTCGAACATCTTCTTCACAAGCTGCTAGTAGGTGGTCCCGATATTCTTCAGACCGAAGGGTATGACCTTATAGCAGTAAATACCCTAGTCAGTCATGAAGGAAGTGTGTTATTCGTCCTCCGGAGTCATCCTGATTTGGTTGTAACCCAAGTAGGCATCCATTAAATTAAGTAGTTCGTGGCTGGACGTAGAGTCCACCAATAGGTCACCCTTGGCAACAGGAAGCTATTCTTGGGGCATGCATTGTTTACATACTTGAAGTCAACACATATCCACCATTTTTCATTGCATGTTTTGACGAGGATACCATTTGATAACCAGTTTGGATACTAGACTTTCCTGATGAACCTCGTGTTGAGCAGTTTCTTCATTTCCTCGTGGATGGCGATCAATTCCTTGATCGAGTGGTTCCCATACTTTTATCGAACGGCTTTGTGATCGGGATCTAGACTTAACTTGTAGACCATTAGTCCAATCGGTATCTCTGACATGTCAGCGGATTTCCATATGAAGACGTCAGAATTCTACCTGAGGAAGGTTATAAGTTGATCGTGGAGGTGACCTGACAGGGAGCTCCTGATTTACATGCATTTCTTGGGCTCAGTGGTGTCCAAAGGGATTTAATCAGTTGACTCTCCTGACTGAGCTTGCAACAGGGAAGTCTCATCATGAAAGTCGAGGTTTCGATCGTCTAGCTGAGGGTTGTTAGAGCAATCTAGGACAAGTAGTATATCCGACCAGTTATCTGATCACCTAGGACCTCTTTGACACCGTATGGGATCAGGAACCTCACATGCAGATGATGGATCGACATCACCACCTAGAAGGCAATCATGCAGAGTAGTCCCAAGATGACATTATAGACCAAGGGGAGGTCCACCACTGAAATGTGAGTATCATGGAGGCTATCCTTGGGTAAGTCTCTAGCATGACCTCTAATTGGACTGCACCCTGGACGGGCGCTGACTATTATCCAGCTTGTATAGGAGTCACTTGGTCAGCTTCATCTGACTCTTTTTTAATCCAAATTTGAAGTATCGAATTAGAGCGAATTTCAAGAGTTTTCATTATCAATTATTATTCATTTCAATTGGTAGTCAATGGTACCGTTCGAAACGAGTGACGATATAATTAGAGGATTAGAGTAGGGAGTTATTACATAAGTCGTATCATTTCACTAAAACTAATGACATTATTTCTAACCTTACCCTTGGCTTCTTGCTGTTAAAAGCTTTTTTCGGGCGGTCTGGGGCGTTGCTCATGATTGGCTTGGTTGTCACAATGTTGATGACCCCAATTGCAACCTGGTTCCTTGGTTGCTCTTACCCGTCTTCATCTACTCTCCTGGGGCCTACCTCAGGTTTTGCAAGAACCTATTGAGGTGCCCTTTGCGGATCAGGTATTCAATCTCCTATAGTATCCGATAGTCTTTGATATTATGACTCCGAGATCAATAGAAGTGGTAATACTTTGACTGGTCTCTTCCTTTTGAGTTATTTAGCACCTTTGGCTACTTAAAGAACTTCTCATCTCGGATCTACATTAGGATGTTGATGTGGGTGTTATTCAGAGGAGTCAGTTCGGGGTCATAAACTCCTTCCAGACATCAGGTTTTGCTACAACTACTTTTGGGGGCCCCGGAAGCAATTATCATCTCCTATTCTCTTCTTCTCGTTCATTGTTTCCTCTGGGGATCGGTCGCCACGCTTTGACCTCTTTACTTCTTTAGCCTCCTCTGCTACTATGTATGTTCGGGCGATAGTCTCGGTTTCTAGGAATGTTTGAGAGTTCTAATGAGACAGGTACTTGAAGAAGTCGCCCAACTCCAAAATAGCAATGAAGGCAGTGAGCTTCACATTTTCGGTGAGCCGGAATACTTGTCGGGCCTCAGTAATGAATCTGGTTAGGAAGCACTTTAAGCTTTTCCTCCTTTTTTGTCGAAGGCAGATGAAGTGCCACGACTACTTCTCCTTCCTCCGGTTAAAAGCAAAATAGGATACGAAGCAGTCGGTGAGTGCCTCAAACGACCGAATGGAGTTCTGATGGAGGCTATAGAACTTGGTGCGAGCATCCCCTTTGAGGGTTAGAGGGAAGCACTGGTACATGGGAGTCTTGCTCAAGTCTTGGAAGCTCTATAGAGTGCAAAAGTGGTCGACTTGGTCCATTAGGTCGGACCCCCCGTCATAAGGTTTTAGGGTAGGCATCTTGAATTTGTGGGGGAGCAGTTATGTCCAAATGTTCATCACGAATAGGGATCTCCACAGATTCGTGGAGTGTCTGCCGGCGTCTCCCTTGAACTTGTGCTTCCGTATCTACTCCACCTTCTCCTCCATCTAGGGGAGGACGTAATTCTCTTGGCATTAAAGAAGGTCCTCAGCTTCGAATGGCTGGGAGAGGGATGTAAGTCATGATGACCACCAGCCCGTGGCGACCACGTACTACAAAAGACTTTTCCTTAGGCCAAGGGCTTCTTGTCGTTATGGGAGTAGTGGGGATCACGTTGCTCCGAGTTGTCCCTTTGTACCCCGTGGCCGAGTCGACCCTTTAGCCGTGTTTGACACCTGCTGCTCGAGGCCATGGGGGCCTTGACATCATCAGGTTGTGGGGTCTTCTTGGTTGGGTTCCTCTTTACCCGATTTCTTTGCTTCGAGGTTGAAACTTTTGTGATGGAGGCGTGAGCCCCCTATTGTTGCTGGTCCAAACGGGAGTTGATCGTCTGGAGCCTTTTAAACACATCTCCTATTTGGGCAGCAAGTGTGAACACGTCAAATTTAGACCGTCCGTCTGTATGACTACCCATTGAGGGGTCGTCGCCTTAGGCGGCAGTGTCCTTTACCAGCACACTGGCTTGTGCCTTGATGTTCACCATATCCTATTCGTGAATGCAATGGTTGGACTTTCAAGTTGTTTCCCATAGACAATACCAATAATGCGTCCTTGGATTCGGGTTATAATACGGATTAGGAAGTCACCTGATCTTTTGTGTCAGGTGGAATTGATGTGGGTTCGATCTCCATCTTTGATAATCTGGGTCCTGCGTAATTCAATGAATGAATAAGAGATCAAAGGATTGTAAAGACTCA
This sequence comes from Nepenthes alata, assembly GCA_028571085.2. Classification (NCBI taxonomy): domain Eukaryota; kingdom Viridiplantae; phylum Streptophyta; class Magnoliopsida; order Caryophyllales; family Nepenthaceae; genus Nepenthes; species Nepenthes alata. Next base: position 12,478 of record JAOVVI020008233.1, read on the forward strand.
CTCCTGATTTATCCTCCAACGTTTAAGTGAAAATCTTTCTTCACAAATGGAAAGATGCGAGGATGTAAGAAAATGTATGGATGCACTTATGTAGAGGGAATGTGAGTAATATTGGAGGGCTTGGCTCTGATGGGTGTATTTGACGAGGAGTAGCTTTTTAGTAATCCTAAAAGTTTTGATTCTGGTGGGTGCGCTCAACGAGGAGTTTGCGAAGAAGGGAATGAGTTGGGAAATGCTCTCTTAGGATTGTATTTTTGGTTGCCTATTGGGTCTTTCCCCTTGCACTCTCTTTAGATTGCCTCCCCTTTTTTGGACTTCCACTTCGTATCCTCTTCTAGCGGTGGACAAGGGATATTTGCAAACGATGATCTGGCGTGCCTTTGGAGCCAAAGCTTGGACAACTGTCATGTTGGGATTCACATGTGGTTGGTCATTGACAGAGACCACTAGCGCTAACTGTCATTTTGCGGTGGCAGTGCGATCGTGGGTGATTCTTACTGACCTTTGCCAAAATGTTTCGACGGATGATTCATCGAGTCGCGTAGGTGGTGGCAGTGGGCCTTGTAGTGGTAGAGTCCTTTTTGCTGAGGGTAGTTTCTTCTACAAGCAGGCAAGTATGGTCGTCCTCTCTGAGCGTTGACTATGACCACTGATGGTAGGCATTAGTTGCGTCAACGCCCTTGCGTAGGCAGGCCGTTACCACTGTGTTGGAAGGTTCCTTCATCGTAATTAGTCATACTATAGAGGATTGCTTGTTGGATTTAGTTGGTTTCTATCTCCATTGACCCATTATGAACTAGTCGTAGTTGTACTTATTGCATGGCTTTCTAGTTTCGATCTTCATAGAGCTTTGTTGATGAATGGGCCCAACTTTGGATAAGCTCATAGCTTAACATACCCATCAGGTCTAATATTATTTAATTTTATAATATCTAATTAAAAATAATTCTCACTATTAAAATTATAATTATTTATTCTACCAATTAAAATTGTATATAAATGTCTTTTTTACTATCATTTTCATTGTCATTTTTAGTACCATTTTTTCATACAACAATCCATTTATAACGTAATTATAATTTTTAATATGAAAAAAGAAGGAAATGAATAAAATTAAAGCACTATATGACCCCTACATACTTTTAATAATTTCAATATAAATAATATATAACCAAATATATAAATAACATTTTTCCTGAAAACAAACTGTTGTGCAAAATGCGCAGCTAATTGACCAAAAGCAAAGTTACTTATACTACAAGAAAGAGTACACCAAAAGTTACATAGGCCATGGCCCCAACTGAGTGAGACCCTGAGCCGGAGGCTTCTTTCAAACTCTCACAAGAATTTGAGTATGGAATTGTGAATTCAAAGAAAGAATTGTACTGATGGAAGAACGATGGAGTTTCTCTACAATTTCAACACATGATCTGAGCGAGTTAAACAGGTGTACATATCACAACAAAATCCAAATCCACCAGGAAAAAAAAATTAAAAAAAAAATTCACTTAATGTAACACATCAAATTCTAGAACAGATCATCATATCTCAGGCTTCTGGGTTTTTTCCCAACCGTACATAATTGGTGGAAAAACCAGTTATTTTAAGCTTTAATCCAACTAAAAACAAAAGATGGCTAAAAACCAAAAGGGAAAGGAATCCAGATTAATGTCTTCAAAGATAGTAGACACAGCAGCTATCTTCTTCTGCTGCTGCTTTCTAGCGGCTGAAGCTTCGGTTTCCGAGATCGGAGGGCCTGTCGATATAGGAGAAAACACCAGAAAGGCTTATCAGCTCAGAAGCTAAAAAGGCCACATAGGTTAACAATGTTGTAAAATATT
>JAOVVI020008234.1:1442-14318 GCA_028571085.2 Nepenthes alata
ATCACGCATTGGCCTGCTTTTTCTAAATTTTAATTTTTTTTAATTTTATTATATACTTATTTTTTAAATTAATTTAAAATTATCATAATAATGTTATAAATTATAAATAAAAAAATTTGACCTCACATATAGTATAAGCTCTTTTTTTCCTTGTATCTTGATGACAATAAAAAAGAAATGAAATGAGAAAACAATCTCTCGACATTGATTATTCTATTATTCATTTCCAAACTTGACCTTAAATAAGTAGTGAGTTATTATTATTATTATTATTATTATTATTATTATTATTATTATTATTATTATTATTGTATAATAAGAATTATTTTTCTGTCTATTCTAAATCATATGTTTTTCTCATAAAATCAAGAGCAATTATCAATCAAAATGGTAATAAAATGCACATTTATAAAAGCTTTGTGTTGTCAAGTTTAGACCCGTAAACACTTATTGGGCCCAATTTAGATTTTGGCCCAAACTCATGGGCCGACAACAGCCCATATTTGTAAAAGAAAAATACCATAAAAATTCTTGAAAGCCCTCGGCCTGCTGGCGCCACCCACTTTATCTCATTCTCACATATCACCACCTCCTTGCCTCCGTTGCCGCCACCCACTTCATCTTATGCTCACATACCACCACGCCTCCGCCGCCACCACTCTTAGCATTCCTCACGATTGTAAATATTTTCAAAAAAGCAAATATATTTATGAGAACAAATACGATGTGACAAAATAATGTAAAGTAATGAAAATTAGGGGAAGAAATGAAAAGGAAATGAGATTTTCCACTTGCCCATCCAATTATCAAATCTTTTTATTATAAAATTAAATTTGTATTTGAAAATTATAATTATTTTTTCTAACCTTAATGTTAGAAAATTAAATTTAACATAAATTTTAAGAATTTAAATCATGGTATAAAATATAATATTCAAACATTTATTTATACGCCTAATTTTATCGAAATTATAAAAATTGATATGGAGAGACAGAGAAATGGAAGACAGAAAAAACAAAATTAAAGTGAAACCTGTATCTGTTTTTGACAATTTCAGTACAAGTAAATGTATAAGTAAGTGTATGAATAATATTACTCATGATAAAATTATAACAGTCGTTGCACATAAAATTGACTACAAAAAATGCTTCATGACTCCATCTGTGTAAATGCCAAGCCACTTCTCTGAAAATAATAAGAAATACAAGTATGAGTTAAATACGTAACAAGTATATGTTAATGTGAATAATTTACGTCCTATCAAATATTATTCCTGGTTAAAATATTAATTTTTAATGTAAATTAAATAATTAATATTTATTATTATCCTTATTTCAATATAATAGTATTTCATTTTAACAATTGTATTATATAGTATGTTTCTTGCCTAACATCAAGCACATAAGGTTTAGACCGGAAGACACTTAATGGGCCTTCGTTGGAATTTGGGCCACACTAACGGGCCGCAAACAGCCCAAATTCTGGACAATTAAATTACTAATAAATTTATAAAAAAAAATTACCAACTGCCACTGTGAATTTTAATATGATCTTAATTATTTAAAAAAATAAAAAAAATCTAGAATTTAAAATTATTGTAAAAGAATTTGCTTCAAGAGAGTAGAGTCAAATATTATGGGTGGACATAATATAGTAGATAATTTTTTAATTAGGTTTTTCAGTTATAAGCTCAATTTTTATTGTTGTATTTCTAAAATTTATTTAATATATGATCTTTAAATTTATTTTATTAACTTAAAATTTATTTTGAAATTAAAAAAAAAAACTTAGAAATTTTTCATGGACTAAATGTCATTATTAAACAATGTTTTTAATATAGACAAAAATTTATCTGTCCCGATGTTTCTACCACAATCCACGGTGAAACTCCTAAAAACTACTAGAACCGTTCATTTTATGATCTACGGCTGAGATTGAGATGAACATAAATTATTTCTTATTAAGAGATGCAACCCCCCTCAATTCACCCAATTCTCTTTAAGTTGAGCAAGATTTATATCATATGTGCTTAAATACCACCATCAAAAAATGACAATTTGGAAGTATCCATTTGTAATATTACTAATTATTTAAAAATATATACATTTATCTTTAAATTTGACTTAATAAAAAATCCATTGTAATTATATAATTTTTAATAATCATAAATATTAAAAACCCATATAATATTTTGAATAAGTTGTGTAATTAATCGTGAGTGAATTGTATAATTTTCTCACTAAAAAAGGCAAATCTGAATATCAATTGTCATTTAACTTTAATAATTTTTTTTTTTCTTTTATTCTTTCTTTTTCATTCATATATGGTGAATCTTTCAAAAATAAAAGTGATACCAGTAAAAAAAATGTAAAAATTGTACAATTCCTTTCGGTTTCTATAAAGGATTGAGATGTCACACAGCGCCTACCCTGCACTCATATTTGTTTGGGTCACCCCCTTGTGAAAGTTTTGATGGCCGGAGGATTTGAACAGAGCACAAGGACCTTGTGTGCTATTAAGGTCCGCGAACTTGCGTACTAAGTGTTCGCAGACTCTATACAGCATAAGCACTAGGAATTTCAGTCAACATTGTTGACCAAAAATTTTGGACGAATAAAAATAACTTGTTAACTTATTGACCGATAAATTATATATTTCGGTCAACATTATATTGGCCGACTGAAGACTTGAGGAACTGCTACGTTACCGGCCGATCAACGGGGCATTGACTGGCCAAGAGAAGAAGAAGGTCGACCGGCCAAAAGTAGAAAACGATCAATGTAATGTTGATTGTCCACCAGGGTATCCAGCATGGCCCATGAGTGCCAACTTAGAAGATTTTCTGAGCATGCATGATTTCAGAAAAATATGTGCGATCTCTAATGAGTAGGCATCATTTCTGTAGGGCACGACAATCTGCAGCACCGTTGCAGAATTACGTTACCTGTACATGTATCCTCCATGTTTGCTTGGTCGTTGCTTTCAATATCACATATATATATGCATTGTATTGTGTCTGTGAGAGTGGGTGTATCACAGAGTGAGAGTGTGAGAGATTTTCAAGGGAGAAAAGAGTGAAGAAAAGAATAACAGTAAGTAAAAATAGAGTGTGTTCTTGTGCTCTATTCTTTATCTTTGTCTCAGGGGCTTGTGTAGCTACATGGTTTCTATAACTATCTCTCACATAGTAGATTTATTTATGGATTTAAGTGTTCTGTAATTTTTTCTTATTTGAGAAGGAATTTCTACGTAAGAATTTCTCAGTGTTCTCTTATTCTTCTTCTCTTTCACTCCTTGTGTGTGGGTGATTCTGTGCATTGTTGTCTGATCGTCCCTTTTCTGTTCTAACAAATTGTATCAGAGCCAGGTTCCTCGATCGGTGACTTCGTTGAACGCTGCAAATGGAGGTTGGGAGCAAGATGAAATGCTTAAGTGGCACCAACTATAACACTTGGCATAGCAAAATGTCCGACTTGCTACTTGTCAAATCCATGCATCTACCGGTATTTGCCACCCAAAAGTCTGAGACAAAATAGGAAGAGGAATGGATGCTGGAGAATATGAAGCTGTGTAATTATATACGATAATTTGTAGATAATAAAGTATATAATCACATTAGAGGTGAGACGAATGACAAGACATTGTGGGAGAAGTTAGAGACACTCCATACCTGAGAAATTGGCAACAATAAGATTTATCACCTAATGAGGTTGATGCAGATTCGATACAAGGATGGCTCGTCCGTTACAGATCACTTGAACGAATTTTAAAGATATGTAGACCGGCTGAGTGGCATGGCCAATAAGTTTGAAGACAAAGTACTAGGTTTATGGCTCCTAACAACTCTACCATACTCATGGGAGATGATGAGAATCACCATTGTCAATATAGCTTCTAATGGCATCGTGACGTTGGAGATGGCCAAGGGAGCTGTGTTGAATGAAAAAATTAGACGGATGTCTCAAGGGATCTCGACCTCTCAATACTCCGCGATACTCGTGACAGAGTCACGAGGAAGGAGCAAAGCTCTTGGTCCAAAGTCTAGAGAAAAGGGAAAAAGTAAGCCTCGATCAAGGTTCCAGAACATGGAGTGTCATTACTGTGGAAAGAAGTGACACATTAAAAGGAACTACTATAAGTGAAAGCGTGAAAACACAAAAAAGGAGATAGGTGAAAAGGGAAGAGGGAAGAAAAAGTTTTCGGTCTCTATTATTATAGGGGGTGATCTCCTCTTAACTTGTGAAGCGGATGACGTAAATCTGGCCGAACAGGAGACCAAGTGGGTGATAAATTCTAATGCATCCATCCACATCACATCTCAGAGATGGCTCTTTACATCTCACACTCCATGTGACTTTGGAGTGTCAAAGATGAAAAATATGGATACAGCTAGAGTTGGTTGCGGTGACGTATCTCTCATCCCCAACAATAGAACTCGACTGCTGTTGAGGGACGTACGATACATTCCTGATATTCACATGAACATTATTTCAATCGGGAGAATTGATGATGCTGGTTTTTACTATGTCTTCTATGATGGCAGCTATAAAATAACCAAAGGGTCTCTGGTAGTTGCCCGATGGAGAAAGACGTCTTGTCTTTATATGTTGCAGGCCTCTGCTGAGGCAGGAGAGGTCAACGCCACCAGCAGTATGGAGTCCTCAGATTTATGACACCGGAGGTTGGCCACATGAGTGAGAGTGGAATAAGTCACCGGGCTAGAAAGGATCTAATCCTAGAAATGGACGAGGATAGACTCAAAAATTGCTCTCATTACATGGCGAGAAAGAAAAGGAGAGTCTCCTTCCGAGGAGACTCATCCTTTAAAAAGTTTGAGTTATATGAGCTTATTCACACCGATATCTGTGGACCATTTAAGGAGAAGTCCTTTGGAAGAGCTCAATACTTTATCTCATATGTTCATAATTGCTTGAAAAAGTTATGGGTATTCCCACTTAAATCCAAGGATTAGGTCTCTAAAGTATTTGAGCAATTCCATGCTCTAGTTGAACGTCAGACGGGAAAGAAGTTGAAGGCCATCCAGAGTGATAATGACGGAGAATATATTGGGGTATTTGATACCTATTGTAGATCTCATGGCATCAGGCATCAAAGAACGCCTTTAAAGACGCCACAATTAAATGACGTGGTCAAGCGGATGAACCATACATTGATAGAGAGGGTTAGTAGCCTCCTGTCCGAAGCAAAACTCCTAGGACCTTTTTGGGATGAAGCCTTGAAGACAGCCACCAATATTATTAATGGGTCACCTAGTAAGTCTCTAAATGGTGAAGTCTCAGAGAAGATATAGACTGGAAGGAAACCTTCATATAACCATCTTCGAACATTTGGCTGTAAGGCCTCTGTTCATTTCCCAAAATATGAGAGGACTAAACTTGAACCAAAGATGAAGCAATGTGGCTTTCTATGCTATGACGAAGACAAACTTGGGTACAGGTTTTATGACCCACTTAAGAAAAAGTTAGTCCGGCCAAGGGGCGTGGTGTTTGTCGAAGAAGAGACCATTGAGAACATGAGAAAGGAGATGAAGGCATTATCTGGTGCCAGTCGGACAAACACTGATACTAATACTGTCTAACCGACACAATGTGAGGGAAACACTCCAGAAATGGCCAAGGAGGATAATGAGGCAGGCGCTGCACCAAATGAAGATGAAGATGATGTTACTTCTCAATCGACCGAGGAGGTTCCCATATGATGGTCCTTAAGAGAAAGACGTCTGTCCGTCCGCCTGTCATCCAGTGAGGACATCCTACTCGCTGACCCATGTGAGTTTGAAGATTTGGACAAGACTGTGAAGGGTACACGTAAAGAAAAATGATTGGAAGTAATGAAGGATGAGATGGTATCATTGTATAAAAACCATACTTTTGAGTTGGCCGAGCTACCTAAGGGGAAAAGAGCCCTAAGAAATAAGTGAAACTTCTGGTTGAATGCGTCTGAGGACACTATGCAATCGAGGTATAAGGCACGGCTAGTGGTGAAAGGTTTTAATCAGTGCAAAGGCGTGGATTTTGATGAAATATTTGCATCGATGGTGTGAATGTCCTCCATTTGTATTGTCCTTGGTTTACCAGCTATTCTAGATCTAGAGGTAGAGTAGCTGAATGTCCGAATAATATTCCTCCATTGTGACCTTGAGAAAAAAATTTACATGGAGCAACCAGAGGGGTTCAAAATCAAGGGGAATGAAGGATTGGTATACCATCTGAAGAAAAGCCTATACGGATTAAAACATGCTCCATGACAATAGTATAGGAAGTTTGAGTCTATTATAGTAGATTAAGGCTATCAGAAGACTATTTCTGATCATTGCGTATTTATACAAAGGTTCTTGAGAGATATTTTTTCATCCTTCTCCTCTATGTGGATAACATGCTTGTAATTAGACGAAATAGTGCTCAGATCAAGGAGTTGAAAAACAATTGGGACAGTCATTTTCCCTGAAAAACCTTGGTCCGACGAAACAGCTTCTAGGGATCAAAATATTTCATGACTGAATTAACAAGAAGCTCTGGCTATCCCAAGAAAGATACATTGAGAAAGTACTCTAACAATTTGACATGAAAAAATCTAAGCTAGTGAATACCCCACTGGCCAACCTCTTCAGGTTGAGTAGGAAGCAATGTCCGTCCTCGAACACAGAAAAAGCTCGTGTGAGTAGTATACTTTATTCGTCAGTCATTGGTAGCTTCATGTACGTGGCTGTGTGTACAAGGCCAGACATTGCTCATATGATCGATACTGTCAATAGATTCCTTTCAAATCAAGGGGATGAGCATTGGTCTGCTATGAAGTGAATATTGAGATAACTCCGAAGAACTTCAAAAATGTGTCTACAGTTTGGAGAAGAGAAGCTCCAGTTGGTCAGCTACACATATACGAATATAGCCATAGACATTGACTCTCGTAAATTCACATCATGATACTTAGTCAAGTTTGTAAGAGGGATAGTCTCCTGACAATCCAAGTTGTAGAATTGTGTTACTCTTTTCAGTACGGAAGCTGAGTTCATTGCAATAACTCAGGCCAACAAAGAACTATTATAGATGAAAATGCTTATCCAAGAGTTGGGGTTAAGGAAAAAAAAGTATGTGGTGCTCTGTGACAACCAATGTGCTATACATTTGTATAGGAACTCCTCATTTTATTAAAAATTAAAGTACATTGACGTTTGATACCATTGGATGAGAGATGTTATTGATGAAGGGCGGCTATCAATGGAGAAGGTTTGGTCCGATGAAAACGGGTCAGATATGATGACCAAAGTATTGCCTAAGGAAAAGCTGAAAGTCTGTTGCAACTTCGCTGGTTTGTCCAATATGACTTCCTCATGGTCGTGAGAAAAAATTTATTGGGGTCACTTCCGTGTGGAAGTCCTGATGGCCGAAAGATTTGGACGAAGCATGAAGACCTTGTGTGCTATTAAGATTCACAGACTTGTGCACTGAGTGTCCGTAAACTCTGCACAATATAAGCACCAAAAATTTCGGTTAACATTATTGACCGAAAGTTTTAGACGGATAAAAATAACTAGTCAACTTATCGACTGATAAATTATATGTTCCGGTCAACATGATGTTGACCAACTAAAGACTTGAAGACCTACTACGTTTTTGCTCAAGGATTCAAGGAGGACAACTGGCAGGTCAATAGGACGTTGATCGGCCAAGAGAAAAAGGCGGTCGACCGGCCAAGAGTAGAAGACGGTCAATGTAATGTTGACCGCCCACCAGGGTATTGGTTGACCGGCCAAGAGAAGAAGATAGTCGACCAACCAAGAGTAGAAGATAGTCAATGTAATGTTGACCGTCCACCAGGGTATCCAGCAGAGCCATGGGTGCCAGCTCAGAAGATTTTCAGAACATGCATGATTTCAGGAGAATATGCACGATATCTGATGAGTGGGTGCTATTTCTACAGGGCACAACAATCTGCAGTGCCGTTGCAGAATTACGTGCGCCAGGCTATTATCTATACGTGTGTCTTCTACGTTGGCTTGGTCGTTGCTTTCAACAGCACATATATATATGTATTGTATTGTGTCTGTGAGAGTATGTGTATCACATAGTGAGAGTTAGAGAGATTTTCAAAGGAGAAAAGAGTGAAAAAAAGAAGAGTAATGAGTAAAAACAGAGTGTGTTCTCGTCCTCTGTTCTTCATCTTTATCTCAGGGACTTGTGTAGCCATTTGGTTTCTCTAACCATCTCTCACATAGTAGATTTATTTATGGATTAAATATCCCGTAATTTTTTTCTTATTTGAGAAGGGATTTTCACGTAAAAAATTCTCAGTGTTCTCTTATTCTTCTTCTCTTTTACTCCTTGTGTGTGGGTGATTCTGTATACAATTGTCCGACCTACCCTTTCTGTTCCAACAATATTCTACCAACCTGTTGAATGAGCACTAGTCACGAGCGACTTGCGCACCTTATTTTGCCAATCGTCCATGTGAGTGCCCGTTGTGCATTATTTTATTAGCTACATCCTACCAGTATCCTACTCAAGAGAAACTCGAGTGGGAATTATATGTTGATACGAGAAAGACATGTCGACTGTGTACAAGTCATGGTCCTCCCGTGAAAAAAGCTTTCAACAACAAATGCAGATGCCGCATTTAGGCACAGTTTCTTTGGCCATGGAAGACTTTGGCATGATGCCTATGATTGTTTTCTTCTATAAATAGGTTAAGATTCATCGTCGATCCATCATTTCAATTCCATAAGGCCGTTTTTCCTTCATTTTTTAATTTTTCTTTTTCTCACTTGGGTTAATAATAGGGCGACGTTCTAAAGTATTACTTATCTATGTACTCAAATATGTGTTGTATTATGAATTGTGTCCAATTGTTATGAATTTGTGTCCATAATATGTATAAAAATCTGAATTCTCTTATCTTTAAACAGCTAATCCTTTACTTGAACTTTGATTCACATGCGCACACAAAAAAAATGGCAAAAGTTATTGAATAGAAACTATTCACTTCGTGACATCTACTGTGATAGCTAAGTCAATCTTACGTAATAAGAGTACAAGACAGTTCAAATACACTAGTTCATATACACTAGCCAACCTTATTTTGTTGTTTAGGAAGGTGAAACGGAACAAGTAAAGACCTTATTTTACTTAGTGTCCCAATCTATGAGAGAAAATATGATAAGTCGGCATGTATGATTTGTTACGGTTGGGGATATTAGTGAATTGAATGATGACAAAAAAATATGGTTTCTCGAACCTGGAATTTTGAAAGAATGGATGCCTCCTCTCAAAAGGGGTCAAAGTGGCTAGACGGAGACATGTGTTTACTAAAAATATAGGTCTACCTCCAAGTAAGGCTCACTTTTTTTTTTTTTTTTTGAAGTAAGAGATAGCCTCTTTCTCTTTATCCATGTGTTTCCTTGTATTTTGAGATAAATCTTCATTATAAAAGTATTTATTATCTACTTTGTAAACCGACTTCTATTGACTTGGCGCGACTCATTCGTGCACAAATCCTTAATGTGGAATGTTTAGGCTTTGTGTTATGGTCAAAATGTGACTATATAAACTACATTTGAATACCACATTTTGATCCGACCTACCCTCAATCTCGGTATCATCTGCCCAGTCCAATCTTGGCATTCGTAAGCTTTACGCTATATCACAGTGTTTTCGGGTCATCCTTAAATAATAAGGTAAATTGCTCGGTCTTGTTATCCCAGTCTCCGTTTGATAACTAGGTCCTCTTTTTATGTAGGTCCCCGATCGGCATATACTTACTCCGAGATTTTACCTGATCCCATCAAAAAGTCATTAACATTGATATTCCTTGTCTATGTGGCTCTTGATTTCATATAAATAAAGCCTAATTTCATATATTAGTTGGAAGTCTGTTCTAGTTCGAATTTGCTTCACCTGAAGTGAAGTGATGCTGATTCTTCTAAGTTTGTTGGTTAATTACCAATTGGGATAATTTGTCAAAACTATGTTTCACTAAAATATCTTTATAAATAATGTTTCATAAGTTTTCTATGAAAAATATTTAAAAATTTGAAATAAAATCTCCCCTTAGTTCTTTCTAAAGTTTGGCTTGTAGAAGGAAATTTAGATTGCCACGTGAGTCTCGGACCAGCAACATAGCCGACGTCGTCAAGGCATTGTCAACTTGTCCCGGCGTTTGGCAACATTAGCCGGGGATGGTAGACTACTCTTACCCTCTAAAAGCTTCCATTAGTGGCGGCGGTGTCGTCGATGGCAAAGTAAATGAGTTTCGAAAACTAAGTACCGTGTAGTTACTAAAGTTTCGGTAACTTTTTAAACTGTGCAAATATTAACATCAGTCTTATTCAACTTTCTGAATTCGGTGCTATTTATTGATTATTGTTTAACAAATTTTGTCAGAGAATCTGATTTCTCTACAAAATGAGGGAATTTTTCAAGGAATTTGATTCTCTCAACACGTTTATAGCATGTGAATGTTCATTTGTGAATATTCATGTGCCAATAAGCAATTATACTGTAAGAGAATTTATTCAAGCATAAAGTTAGCTTATAACCCCTGAGAATCCCCTTTGTCTAGAAACTCAAGGCAAATTCACAGTATAATTAGTAAAGACACATTTCATAAGCTAAAGATTCTTATATTCAAAGCATTGTGAAGGAATCATTTGGACAAGGCCACCAATAAGAAGGATTCCATTTATTTGAAAAAGAAAAAAAGCATGCCGCTGGATCCGGTAATAAATAATCCAAGCCCATCCACGAAGCCTATAAATACAAAAAGAGATCCAAAATTGATGGCGCTAGACCGTCAAGACCGGGCCCAATTGACTAGGACCCAAGAAGAGTCCTTATGACCGATGCGTAATCGACATTTGAAAAATATAATTCGACTGGTCAAATTACACGATCGTTAATATTTCGGGTCCAAACTATGTCCAAGAAGGTGAACAGCATTAACACTGGGTTGATTTGCCAATCGGCCAATTGACTCTGTACACCTAAACGGTGTTCTGCGCTCTAACCGATCACCCTCTTGATTGGGCATAACCACCACGATCCAACACGATCAGCATCCTCCCATGATTCAAAACAAGCAAAGTGGTTGCCAACCAGACAGATAACAATAAGCCCAACTTTTGGGCCGTGACTTGTATCTCTACGGTGAAGAAATTACCGTTAATTTTCAAAATCGCTATAAATATAAATCTCACCGTGCAAAGAGGGAATTGAACATTCGATACTTGAGAAATGTGAATTATTTACAGATTCGATTTTAAAACATTCTGAATTTCAATAGATCAACCCCTAAATCCAAATACATAGCTCGTACCACTTAGTTTGAACATAAAGAGGTTCTGAATCTGCCATTTAAATACCTCAACCTCCTCACAAAATTTTTTTTGTAATATTTTTGTAATATTTAAAATATTTTTTAAATAATTAAAATATTTTTAATGTATTTTATTTATTTATATTATAAATCTATATATGAATAGAAGCACGTTTTGGTACGTAAAAATTGTAAATGATTTAAATAAAGTATTCCTTCCTCCCAATCTTAACATAGGGATATTAGTATTGGGAGCACAAAAAATCATTTTAATTATAGTTTTAATTATAAATAAAAAAATATAAACAAAATAGTTCATAGACCCATCAAAATTTGCACAATTTTAATTATAGATAAAAATAATTACAAATTTAATCCAAGCCCAAGTAACAAAACCTAATCCTATTTAACTTATCGGTCATAATTTTTTTATCTAAATTAAATCTTAACTTAGTTAAAATTTAATTTTAATCTGATCTAATTATAACTCTGATATCTTTTACTGCAAATTATTTAAAAAAATTAAGAAATCATCAACAAAAAGAAGGGAAAGAAAAAATAATAATTAGAAATAAGCTTTAAATGATATAATACTAATCGATCCGTTTATTATTTGTATAAATTTATCTAAGTAAATAAATAAATAAGATATTATATTATTAAAAAATTTAAAAATTATTTAAATAAATATACATCTAACACTGCTTTTCCAAACCAATCACCACCCAAATCTATACCTCATCTTTCTTTGCTGCCCCTACTTCCTTGACCTACTTCTTCCACATCAGTGTCTACTGAGTTTATGCATGTTTCAGTATTCAATTGTCAGAATTAAAAATTAAAAAATAAATAATAAAATTTACACTAAATAATAAAAAGACTATTTAATTTGTATTATTTATTTTTTTATTTTTAATCCTGACAATTGAATAAGTATAAAAATCTATTCAATAGAATGTCCATGATGATGCTCCACATCATTCAAGAATATGGCCTGATCAATCCCAACATATGCAGGTTCTTCCTCACTAAGCTCCCGATGGATTGCAGCATGGCCCTGCAATTCCCGAGCCCCAACTCATTCCTTTCCACCTCCCGATGGAGGGACGATGGCAGCTCCTTCACTTCCAAATCACACCGCCCAATCTTCTCCTTGACAGCCTCGACGACCTTCGGATCTGCAAGGTATCCCTCCGCATCGGTCACGTAAAATATGTTAAGGGCGACATCCCCCGAGGTTGAGATCTCTGCCCTCGTGATGTTTAGGCCGTTCTCCCGAAACGTCCTTGTCACATCCGCTAATAAGCCACGACGGTCTTCTGCGCATAGTTGTAGCCTCAAGCCCTGCGACGATTATTGCCGAATAAATAAATGAAAATGTCAGCATCAATATTGGACATATTAAATAATATATATCGATATTGAATGTATTAAAAGGAAAAACTTCTCTAAAAACCGATATAAGGCGATATGTTACCAATAAGAAAACAGACTGTGATATTATGACAAATATTTCCTCTACTTCAAATGATTTTTGATATCTTT
>JAOVVI020008235.1:0-14317 GCA_028571085.2 Nepenthes alata
AAATATTAAATCTTAGATGGGCTAAGCGAAGCTGACGGAGCTGCCGGTGACGGCGGCCCGGCAAGTCCCCATCAATAAGATACCTATCAAGGCGGTCGTCGGTCACCATATGCTAAGCTGCCAACGTTGCAAGCCAATCCACAATAAATCAGGGAAGATGCGGTCAACCCTTATCGCCAAGCCAGCTTCCCAATAAGTGGCAAACCACAATACATTATAAATATTATTATATACATTTAATAATAATATTGTCTAATATAATAATAAAATAATTAAAAAATATATTGTTACATATTTAAAACATATTAATTATATATAAAAATATGATGAATATTTATATTTTAATACGGGTTAAAAATTATAAATAATAATTATCTATTTATCATTATATAATCTATTAATTATGAATTAAAGTTATTAAATTAATTTAATACATAATATTATATAATGTAAATTATAGATTTTTTATCACTTTTCTGCCAAAATTTATTAAAAAATTATCGATATTTTTAAAATGTGTGTTTGATTTGAATGGGTATTCAAATTATAATAATTATATATATATATTATTTATTTATTATATAATTTATTTTCTTATACATGTAATGACCTATTCTCTCATCAAATTCTTTGTTCTTCTTTTGCAATTATAACTAATAAATGGGGGTTTATTTTTTAAAGAGATGGAGTAAAATATTTTTTAAATTTAAATTATTTTTTTTAAAAAATAAAAAAATAATTATTAAATTATAATTATTAATTTAAAAAAAAAATATTTAAATTTAAATTATAAAGTGACTCTCGTCCCCACTTATAATAGCAACTGCCTCACGACCAACCAATTCTCACCATTTCCCAACCCCTCTTAATTGCTTTATAAAACAAGAAAAACAAAAACCACACACACGCCAAAAGGCAAAGAAACGGCAGAAGGGAGAGATCAAATGGGTAATTGCATAAGGCATGAGTCTAAAATGCAGTGGGGAGGAGAAGATTGGAGCCCTACTGTTGCTTCAGAAAGAGAAAGAATGGGAGAAGAAGAAGGAGATGAAGATGAGCGACTGTACGTGAAGAAAAGGTCGCCGTTTTCAACGGAGACGGCAACAGTGAAAGCAACGAAAACAACGGAAACAAAAACGACGGAGGTGAAGATCAGAATAACGAAGAGGCAGCTTGAGGAACTGATCGGAAAGGTGGATGTGAAGGGATTATCGACTGAGAAAGTGCTTGCTGAGTTGATGGCTGTTTGTGCGAAATTCGAGACGACGCAGCAGATCGGATCTTGGAGGCCGAGACTGCAAAGCATACCTGAAGCTTAGCTCTTCGGATCATCAAACAGTTTTTAATTGGCTAATTGCGTGTTGATTCCACCTCAGAGATGTGAGTTTCATCATCGATGATTGATTTTTTTCTTTTTTTCTTTTTTTTTTTCTGTAACTTCTCCTTTTGATTTTTGTTTTGTATTAAATTCCATCAGATTGGGTTGATCTGAGGACGTTTCGATGTATAAATCTCTCACAGTTTAGGGTATTGAGGGCGTTCCATATATGTAAAATTGCATAATTAAGATGTAATTTTTATAATTTGAATCGAAAATGTTCAAGAATAATGACGACTTATGGCCTGAACCTCAGCTTTTGGATGGTTCAGTTTCGAGTGGAAATAGAATATTTTTAGATTTTGGTTTTGATGGGTATAGCCTAAGGTAGATCGGCACATCGCAAATTTGGATCAATGCCCAAAACTCCAACGGCCCAAACAAAAAAGTGACAAGGCCAGCCCAAACGGTTGGATGATTACTCTCACGAGTATTAACTGAAAGGCTTAATTTGAATGATTAATTACCAAAAAAAACTAATGATAATTACTAACCGGTTAATGACTTGACCAAGAGAATGGTTGAAATGATCCTATCATCAATTGCCAGGCAGTTGACTCACTAAACTAGGACAACAGTTACATACCAAATGTAACGTCTTTTAACAGCTATTTAGATTTGGAAATAGCTTAAGACAAACAATAAAGATAATGGTTTTGAAAAGTTAGCCGAACAGATAAGAATCCTGTCTATAAATACAACACCTTCTAGACTAAAATGGAGGAGATCCAAAAAAGTGGAAGACATTCAATTATTTGAGTGCACATAAAGAAGCAAAGGCCCTCCAGGCCCACGCTTATCACCATCCAGTTTCAATTCTCGTACTTATTTCTTTATCATCTTTCTATCCACTCAAAAAGATCACCAATATGAGTGTAACAAGATATACCGGGGAGCATCCCGTATGCCTTTTATATTTAGTTATTTTATTGTGGTATGTAGGATCCATATTCAAAATTATGAAAGTTGGACCCGTTATCATTCGGACATCCAAGTAAGATTTAGCGGTTTCCTAATTTGTATATAAACCTGGGTTCTCGAGAAACATTATTAGCGCCATTTGTAGGAACGTAATAAGATTATTTATTCTCATTAACGATAAAAATCAGAGCACATCCAATGTAACAAAGCAAGCATATTTAACACCATGGCTTAATCGGGTTTGCCCAATGACATTGCCTCTTGTGGCGATGACTCCATAGTGAGTAGTCACGAGAATATCCGCCAACTCATAAATGTAAATTTTGATACACTAGCGGCCCAGGTTGACTTCATGTCTAAAATATTGTCCCTCTTGAATAGGTTAGAGGGACGCGCATCGGGGGCTCCATCTCCTAATTCACAAGCCCGTACTTCTTGAAGAAAGAACCGAAGGAAATATCTTCTTTTTAAGGGGATAACCTCACAACCCAGAGACTCAGAATCTCGAGAAGCTTCGATTGAAAAGATTCCAACTTGGTTCGAAGGTTGGCTCAATTTTGAAGCCCATGAGGAAAGCCCTAAACAACAAAATCCACGTTACTTATGTGATGAAGGAAAACGTCTAACTTGAGATGAGATTTCATGCAATAGCCTCCCGGGGAATACTCCAAACTGTCATGCCCTTATATATTTACCAATCACTCAAAATTAAGAATATTCCTTAATACAATGAGGATTACATTTGCCTCTCAGGTGGAGGAGAGAATTAGAAAATTCGAACAATAACTATTCCGAGAAAGCATAGACGGACATTTGGCCTATTTTAGCAAGTCCCCATTTATAAGGGAGATCATGACATATCAGCTCCTTTTTAAGTTTAAAATGCCAACTCGGGGACCTTATGACGAAATCTCTAATCCAATAGACCACTTGGATTATTTTCGAACATTGCTGAGCTTCTAGGGTTTAGACGACCCTACCTTATATTTCTGCTTCCCATTAAGCCTGAAAGGGGATGCACATATTTGATTTTATCGGCTAGCACCAAATTTGATATGATCTTTTCAAGAATTGGCTGATAAATTCTTATCGCAATTTGCCTCTAATAGGATAGAGGAAACGCAGTTATGGCACCTTGTTTGCATTCGATAAAGTCTGAATGAGTCTGAAACACTTGTTGGCCCTATTTAACGCGAAGGCTTGGAGAATATTGAAACTAACAGATAAGGTAAAGTTGAACTTTTTCATAGCGACTGTACAATTGGACGAATTCTTTAAATATTTGGTTCAGTAAGAGCCCAAAATATTCCATGAGGTAGAAACCACCACCCGAGCGTATATTGCCGCTGATGAGGCCAATGAGGTAAAAAAGTTAGAGCGCACAAAGCATTACCCAGGAACAACCGATGAAAAAGGAGTAATGATAATTCCTCCACCAAAGAATCCCGGAGGTAACCGAGGATAGATTCGGGTGTAAGAAGGGAGCTCAAACCATTTAATCCCACTTCCTGAAACGAACCAACATTTTGATGCAAATCCGAAATGATAAGTTTCTAAAATGGTCAAAATATGGGAAGAATTCAGAAGGAAGTGATCAATCAAAATATTGTTTCTACCATTGATATCTGAGTCATAACATTGAGGATTATCAAATTCTGTAGAAGGAAATCGAGACTCTCATTCAAAGAGGGTACTTTAATAAATACTTCAAAGACCTGGAACACACTCCCAGCAACACAAGTAATGATGGGACAACACAACATGAACAAGCTCGTAATCGAGTGACAGCAGGGGTAGTAAACATGATATAATATGGGCCACCCAAATCTAAAGTTTCTGAACATCCTAAAGGACCTTCCAACAATAAGAAATAGAAGCAAAGAATAAAGAATGACGTCATTAATTTTAGCGATGACGATATGACTCATGTAACGTTTTTTAATTATGATCATCTTATTGTATCCACACTTATTTTAGACGATACTATTAATTAGTAGTTAAAATAAGTCTTTATTGATAATGAATGTTCTTAAAATTTACTTTATCTTGACACTTTTTTAAGTTGGGATTTAAAAGAAGATAAAATTGGCCGAGGGTTCTCCATACGAGCTAGATAATGAACCTATCCCAATTCAGGGAACCATTCAATTAGAAGTTATTGGGAACATACAAAAAATAGTTTATCAAATGTTGATATTTTTAGTGGTGGACATACCCTCAGTTACCATATGATATTGGGTTGACCTTGCCGAGTGGCTTTTGGGGTGGTAGTATCAATACCTCACTTGAAAATGAAGTTCATAATCTCGTGTGGGGTAGAAAAAGTATTGGGTGATCAAGTCACCAGTCAAACTTGTTGCCTATCCTAGATAGGCTAGGCAATTTTGAATCAACTGGTTGAGGAATTTGATCTCCGAGATGAACCCTACAACAAGGTCATTCCGACGAATCAATCATGCAAATTCCACTTGATTGAAGTGAATCCAAAAAATACATGCAAGTCCAATGTTCCCTCCTCGACTAGTTACAGGAGCAACTAATGAGGTCCATTCGGAGAAACTTGGATGTGCTTGCATTGATACTAGTTGATATGCTAGAGATCCTCATTGAAGTGATGATCCATGAGTTGGGCTTAATTCTGCAACACAAACTAGTCCAATAGAAATGGAGGAACCACTATATAGCAAAACTCCTCGCTATGAGAAAGTAAGTTAAAAAAAACTACTCGATAAGATTTCATAAGAGAAGTCTAAATACCCGAATTGGCTATCTAATGTAGTACTCGTCGAGAAATATAATAAAAAATGGCGAACGTATATCAATTTTATTGACATAAATAAAGCGTGCCCAAAAGATAGGTTTCCATTTTCAAAAATTAATTTGTTGGTAGACTTAACGTCCAAATACGAACTACTAAACTTCACGGATACTTACTCAGAATATAACTAAATCTGAATGTGTCTGAAAGGTAAGGAAGTCACCTACTTTTTGACCGATCAAGGGATACACTACTTCAAGGTTATGCCTTTAGCCTGAAAAAAGTAGCAGCAACATATTAAAGGTTGGTGAATAAGATGTTCAAAATTGAAATACAAAGGAAAATGGAGGTATACATAAACGACATGCTCTTTAAAAATAGATTAGCCAACAACCATATTCGGGATCTAGGTGAGGCCTTTGGAGTATTCTAGGCGCATCGAATGAAGTTGAATCTAACAAAATGCGTGTTCAGGATAACTTTTAATTTTTTTTTGGATTTATAGTATCTTACCGAAGAATTGAAGCAAATTCATATAAAATAAAAGAAATTATAAACATAAATCATCCACAAACCATAAAGGAAGTCCAGAAATTAACTGAGAGACTCATAACACCCTCCCAAATTTTGGCAAAATACACGAAAAAATATCTCCCATTTTTTAAGACTTTGAGAGGGACCAGGGCGAATGGTTTGCATTGGACAAAAGAGTGTTGGTCAACCTTCTAAGAATTAAAGGAGTATCTTGCCAATCCTTTACTCCTCTCATACCTAAAAAAAGGTGAAGTGTTATATCTTTATTTGATCATATTTGATAGTAGATTAAGCTCGATCCTAGTCTGACAAGAGTTTGAGACACGATGCCCGATCTATCATGTTAGTAAGATTTTGACAAATATGGAGACTCATTATTTGCATGCCGAGAGGATCATATTAGCACTGATCCACTCTGTGAGAAAGCTTCGACCATACTTTTAATAATAAATTGGACGAATTTAATAATCAAAACAATAACCCCAATTCCAGGTGACCTCGAGAAGAATGGAGACACCCTTCATCATGAAGAGGCTTTAACATGGATCTTATAGGAGGATGGGTCATCCTCTTAATTAGAGAGCAGGGTTGGCGTGGTCCTGATAACTTTTGAAGGGGTTAGAAATAAAATACTGAATGACACTCAAATTTTTGCCGACTAATAATGTGACAAAATATAAAGCCCTACTAGTTGAACTTAGACTAACGAAAGAATATGCAGCCAAGAGCTTGGTCGTCCATAATGACTCAGAACTAGTCGTCAATCAGGTGACTTGAGATTTTGGTGCGTCTAATCAAGTCCTTACGAAGTACCTTGCTAAAGTAAAGGGTCTGTTAGAATCATTCAACATGGTGGAGGTTCATTGCGTCCTAAGGGAAGACAACTGGAAGGCAGATCAATTGGTGACAATAGCTGCACTTGGAACCTTGAACAATACAATAGGGAGATGAGGGAAGTCCTTGTGATCCCAAGCATTGAGATCTCAAAAGAAATACTCAAGATCTCAAATGACAAAACTTGGATGGCTCCATACCAAAAGTATCTTGAATAAGGCATTCTATTGGAGAATTCGAAAGAAGCTAGACGCGTAATGAGAATAGTGGGATGATACATTCTCAAGAACAGGAGACTATACCGAAGAGGGTACTTTGTCCCTTACATATGGTGCTTGACTTCAATGGAAGCTAACTATGTGCTGAGTGAGGTACATCTTGAAATCTACGGGTTACATATAGGAGGTAAAAATTTAGTATTTAAAGTCATGCAATAGGGCTATTAGTAGCTCACAATAAAAAAAATATCATGGAGTTTGTTAAAGGATACAAAAATTGTCAAATCCATGGCAACGTCTCTCACCGACCTTATACCGAGCTTTGGATCCTACAATCACATTGGACATTTGCATAACTGGAGCTCAATATATTAGTGCCATTTTTTGTTGCCGTGGGATAAAGAAAATTCATCATAATTGCAATAAACTATTTTACAAAGTGGGTAGAGGCTTCCCCACAAGGAAAAATCACATAGCAAAGTGCGACTGAATTTGTCCAATAAAATATTATGTGTAGGTTTGGGATAGCCGAGGTTATATTGATTGACAATAGAACCCAATTCATTGAAAAATATTCACCAAATACTATACATGCCTGGGGATTAGTTGGTCTATACTTCTGTTGCATATTCTCAGATGAACGGATAAATGGAGGTAACAAATGAAGCCTTATTGTATGGGTTGAAGTTGAAGTTAAAAGATGTAGGAGACTCCTGGGTAGATGAACTCCCATCCGTACTATCGTCTTGACGGATAACTCCTAGAGAATTAACACGAGAGACACCATTCAACTTATATTACGAGTCTGAGACAATCATCCCAATAGAAATTAGACTACCTAGTCTTCGTATTGAAAACTTCAATCCTCATTGTAATTCTCAACTTTTAAGAGAGTACCTAGACTAACTTGAGAAAGTCCCAGACATGGTAAGGATGCGAGCAGCATACTACCAACAATGAGTTGCTTGGTACTTTAATAAGAAAGTGAAGGCTTGCCAATTTGAGATAGGGGACCTAATTTTAAGGAACATAGAGGCTACACGCAAGATTGTTGATCGGAATAAATTATCCCTAAATTGGGAGGGACTATTCCTAATTTTAGCCATCCTTTGAAACGATGAATACAAATTCATATTCAAATCGAAAAGTCAGTCCCAAGGGTATATAATGCCCTACTCCTCAAGAAATATTATCAGTAAGCACACTCTCAAGCCCAAACGAAATAGAGGTATGTTTCGCTTATAACATATTTGGTGCTTGTATGATATATTTAATCATATTAATTGTAATAAGATTATAATTATTTATTAAATTAATTGTTTGTTTCTCTGTGCTTCCTTGAATCCAAGCAACCATTACTATCCCTAAGTTAGATGGGACAACCACCTATTGAAATAGCCCATTCAAAGATATGGTTATGACATTGGTTAATACAACATAATGACCCTGAAAGTAGTCGGACACCGAACATTGTACAAAGACCCATGGGCTCGAGGACAAGAGTCTGATTCCTTTTTGGGAGGTCAAACTAAACATCAAAATGTAAAATAAAAGCTTAAAGGGGCTCTCTTAGTATGAGTGCTATGACATCCTCTAATGGGAATGTGCACCATCAGTCATATATGATCACCAGAATAGTCGAATAAGGCCTGACAACGATGGTAACCATGCTTAGTCAGCAAATGAAAATGTATTGAACAAAAATTCAATATGAGAAAAAATATCAACGACAACAATTGGTACAATCTAGCTAATTTATTAAGTATACAAATATACATGATATGGAGAACCGAGCTCAATAAATAAAATTACATCCACAGTACCTGTTGCCTAAACACGAATGCTTTTACTATCTTATGTCCAAAAATCAGACAGAGACCTAACAAACGGATCTTCACTGGGATCTGAAAATTTTCTAATGTCAGAATGCAAAAAAGCCCCAAAATTTCTCAAATTAAGGCAGTTTAAAGGAAAGTTGAGAACCACTAAAGATACAATTTGTTTGTAGAAAAAAACCTGTCCTAAAATCTATCATTCATAGGGGCACCAACCTCTTCTAGTCGAAGACGTATCCTCTGTTCTGCTTCTAGTCGAACACACTTAATGTGAAGATCGGCAATTAGGCTGGCATAAAAAATTGATCAATACTCAACCTCCTAAAGTTTATCATTGAGTGAGACGATTTGATCTATGGTTATAGCTTTATCATCTAATGGCTCTTGAGATCTCGCTAACTACTCAAACAACTCTCTATTTAGATAAGCGGCCCGATCTAGATCTGTTCAGCTTTGGCAACGGTAGCCTCCCCTCGAATCTTTATCTCCCTCAGTACATTAGAGTCGATATACGTTCAAGATAGGCGAGCAATTTCAGTGTCACATTTGTATAACCCATCGATTAGATGGATATAACCACAACAAGGAGAATGATTAAAAATGAAGGATTACATAAACGGTACCACACTATCAAAAGATTCCTCTGAAAAAGAGGGACTTAGAGAAGAATCAAATTTGAAAATGGGTGGATTTCTCCGGCATAAAAGGGGGAAAGTATAACGCTAGAGAGGAACTTCAAACTCAGGGGGAGGAGAAAGAGTGTTCGAATCTTTTGGATCCCTAGATGATGAAGGGTTGGCTTGTGGGACCCCCTTCATTTCTAGAACCTTTGGATTATTGGCAAAAATTCCTTCGGTCATCCCATCATTATTAATGGGCTCCGCAATAAAAATAGCAAGAGGCGTGGAAGCATGCTCTTTGGCCAACAAGCTAACAAAAGTAAGGATCCCGTATTCGACTAGGATCAGAGCATCAATTGGTTCGTTCGAGCCATTGATGACGGGGACATTTATTCTCAAACTAGTAGACGATGAAGTCTTACCACCCTCAATGAATTTGGGTGCCACCATAAAAACTGGGCAATCTGGTGAAGAAAAGATAGGATCTAGCCTTGAAGATGACTTGCCAACTTCCAATGTGGTCAGCTTGTCATAGGCCCGATCAATCGTTCTATTATAGTCATCAGGGGAGGACAAATGGGGTGAACTAGGGGTCGGGTAGCCTACCTCTCCGGTCGTCATTTCAGAAAAATCTTGAATAAAAAGTTTTTAAAATTTTTTTAGGCTTGTGGAGAGGCATATTGGAAACGACCTCACATCCAACCCTAACCACCCATTTAAAATTGGTGTTTGTCAGTTAAGAAATGGCTTGTAACGGAATGAGTCCTCTCTTTTAGGACCTTTCATTCATTATCATACTTACCAAATAAGACTGATATGATAATTATTTTAATCATTTAATTTTTATAAAAAGTTTGACAGAATTTTCTTTAAAAGTGGACAAAAATTATACAAATAACTTGGATAATATAACATGTACAAGACATATAAACCACTAGATCTCAAAATCCAACAAAATTGATACATAGGATCACATCAACTACCATATCATTCATGGCTTCAATACTAAAACCTCAACTACTATATTGAATCAAAAAGAGAGATGCCATCTAGGTATATCTATCAACCCAATGTCAAACATGCAAGAGCATAACTAGATCCACACATAAATTTGTGGAAGCATTCTATGTTATCATACAACATGCCATACCACATTCTAATTCACAACTTTCCACAATGACATTAATCATTTACATTCACTTTATATATAGATTGATATAATTAAAACTTTTAAGTCTTCAAGGTCTAGCTATCTTCTTTTAGCTACTCTCTACCTCTAGCTGTTTTCATCAAGCTTTGGCTCAATAGTACCATCTGAAAAGGAATAAAATCAGCAAGAGTGAGTTTTAAGCTCAGTAAGGTACTATGAGAATTAAACATGCAAACTTTTATGTAAAACACAATATATATATGTAAGGAAACATCAAAGGGTTTAGGAAACAAATAAGCTTATTGATGATGCAAATGCCTGAAATAATGTGTGAATATGAACTTGTGATCAAATTCTTGTCTTGATTAGTGAACTTGAATTATTTCTTCCTCTATTTTTGAATTCGAAAAACATGCTCAAAGCATTAATATGTATAAAAAGCACATGCATAAAACGGTGCATCACTTATGAGCTTGTGGACTAAATATTATCTTGATTGCTTCATCCTTTTTTTTATATAATTCTTCTTTTGATTTCTTAGTCTAAAATACTTACTAAAATCGTAAGATAGCGTAGAAATTTCTTATCTTTTAAAATAAATTCTCTTATTATGTTGAGGGACCAGGACTAATAGATCATACTAGCAGAGGAAAGCAAATAATCGAAGATAGATTGTGATACTCCTCACAATCAAAGGTCTTAGTTCTTCTTTCTTTCATAATAGAAGCATCTTAGTTCTTGTTCTTTCATCATCATGTATCATCTCATGTGTCCTCCTCATCTTGACGATCATTCTTTCATATTTATATATCATCTCATATTTTCTTCTTATTTACATCTCGAGGACCAGGATGCCCTCCTTATTTACATCCTGAGGACCGGGATGATTTTAAATTCTCGGTTCTTAGTTCTTTGTCCTCTATAGTAACGTCCTGAGGAAGGCGAATCACGTATCATTCCGTGGACGAAATTATCATCGATTACAACTGTAACATTTAAGACTTGCCAAGAATATTTTTTGCTTCACTAAGCGGCTAGGATACCTGCCCAGAGTATCATTGAGTCACCACTGCAATAGTCATGGCAGGGCAAAGAATGTTACCTACTAAATGATTCTTGTTCCAATTTCTTACTATTTTTATTTAACTTGGGAAATCTTGATTCTTACTTTATGATTTTTAACTTTGATTCTCAATTATCAGTGGCCTTTTCAACTTCACTTAACCGAATCTTTCAGACAGTCTTGGAGTTCTCACATTTGGAGATCTCGATTCTTACATTCTTAGTCATGGTTTTCTTTCCTTAGTGGCTACTTCAATGTCTCATCGGTATCCAATAAACTTATATAATTCTTTAATTAATATTTTGACTTCATAACTCAACGTTTATAATAATTTCATGTCTTTATTCTTTATTTCTTAAGGATCACTTTATTTCACGTACATAAATCATTCAGAATTACCTCTAACCAGAATGCAGTTAATTTCCTTCAACACGTGTTCATACCTCGTAATACAACATTTGCATATCATAATTTAATATTCATGTTCCTTGCTTCTTCACCTTAGTTCTTTAATCGTCAATTATCATTTTCCTTCACATAATTAGGTCATTTAGATAGTCTTGGAGTTCTTGGTAATTTTTTTTAATAGTATAACTTTTATCGTAATTTCAGAGAAAAACATCAGTTATGCCTACATACTTCATAATATCATATTTTAATGTCCTAATTTATTTGTCCCCATAATTATTCTCCAATTTTCATTCAAGGGCTTGGTGAACAGTGTATTGATACAATCTGGACATGTAATGTAAAGAATATGCAGAAAACAAACTCACAGATCATAATACCCATGTTTACTCATACAATTTACTGATAATATCATAAGAAAATTAGAAAACATGCAGTATTATATATAAATTTTAAAAGATAAGAATTTTAGAGTGAGCTAAAAACGGAAATAATGAAAAACAAGGGTTAGGATGCACTCGCCTTAGCCTGATTTATTAATTTTATTACTCTGATCGGACTAAAAGCTACTAAAATTTTATCATTTTTTTCTTTTTCTCCTTCTCCTTCCTTTCCCTCATCTTTCTATTGTCGCATGTGTTCTCCCTTCTCCCTCTCTCTTCTTCCCCCTTTCTCCTTTTTATAAACGAAACTTGAAATCGGTGAAAGCTTTTAGATCGCGCTCAAGCGCTGCTAGAGCACGCATCGAGAACCAAGGCACACCAATGGGTTGCGCTCGAACGCTTGTTGAGCGCCCTTTGGGCGAAACATTATATTTTTCATACCTTATGGCACCTCAGCGCTCCTTGGGCACCGCATTCTTCTTTTCACTCCACGATGGTGCCTCGGGTGCAAGTCGGGCATGGGTCAGGCCCGTGTCAAGCCTGCAACAAGCCTAATTCGTGTTTTCCTCATCCGGGACTCGTTTTGACTATTCTAATGTAATGTTTTATATCATTGCACCATAATTTTGATTATATAACTTTAATAAGTCATAATTATTATAATTTAAAGCATGAAATCTTATCTATAGATTAACATTTCACGATTTTATAACTTTGATTCTCGATTCTTCAATTCTAGATCCTTGGGCTTTTCAATCAGATTTCTCCCGTATTGTTTGACCTTAATTTTCTTTTTTTTTACTTAATTACTTATTTTTTACTATATTTCAAAAACCGGTACCCTTATGGAGCCCAACTTCCTTTGAATTATCATGTTTTGGAACACGGGACATTACATGGCTTGTCTTCCTAAGCAAAACTGCATTTTCTTCAATCAATTCAGTCAAAGGTTGAGTCATAAAAGTTTCAATTCTTGAGACATCTCGGGAATAAGTAGGGTTTACCAACTTCTACTCATTAGAAAGGTTCAATTGACAGAAACTGCAATAAAAAAATATCGGTCATTTTAACCCTCTATTGAGTTTAGATTTTCTTCGCTTATTTTATATTTTTGTAGGGGTAAATGAAATCCCGTCACTCTCCTGGTTAAATCAAAAAAATAAATTTGCCAGCTCTAGTATTTAGATGAAGTTCCTAGTGGCGAAGAACAATATACAGAGAAACCAAAATACCTGATAGCGTTGGGGTGGAGATGTGCCATGAGAATTTCTAAAGTCTCAAGAATCTCATGTAATTCCGTCGCAAAAGAAATGTGAAACCCCTCTTCCAAATGGATTTCATAAATGAAGATAAAGCTAAATCATGAAGAACAAGCCGTCTCAAAATGTGAAGGAATTCGGAAGGGTATAGCGACATGAATGTTAAACTACCTGTAAATACCTAGCACGTTGTCAATGGTGAGGTTAGATGGAATCTTGACAACACCCTTAGAGGTTACTTGAGGAGCTATGAAAATATGGAGAAGCAAAAAACAGATTGGGGATAGAGAGAGTGGAATACAAAGAGAAGCATAAGTGAAGGAATGTCATAATTTAAATAGACAAACTATCCAACCCAAAATGATGTCACCTAAAAATGCTCACGGGGCACATTGACATAATGGTTGAGGCACGTGTTAGCACAAGAATGCGTTGCGGCATATCCATATCACTACATTGGTCATGCTGATCTACATGATGTTTCCCAAGATAGCAGTCTAGCAATAACTGGTTCTGTCATTTGATTAATTATGATAAGACGATTTGACTCTAATCAAAGCTAACTCTATTGATTTACGAATGTTCAAATACCATGTTAATCCAAATTAAATTAATGTGTACTGAATTGTCAAAAACTCGAGTTGTCAGACATAATATTTTAAATATTTTTAATTTTATTATTTTATGAGAATAAATTATCTAATTAATTGTGATAACCATTTGATTATTTTTAGTGATTGTTTAGTCACAAAATTTCATAATTGGGCTTAAAATATAGACTTGAATTACATAGTGGGTCATATACAAGAAATTTTAATTGTGATGTTTATTTTTGGGATAAAATTGTGAGATCTATTTAGAAATAAATTTCAAATAAATTGATAAGAATTAGATTGTATATTGACTGTATAAAAATTGAGTTGATAATTTATATTGGGACCTAATAAGTTAAAGTA